>CAKXZU010000126.1:0-340078 GCA_936014575.1 Bombus lapidarius
ACACACTATCAGATTATAACGCCATACGTTAAAACGTAATACTACATAACGTTATACTTCATATTGTAATGCTACATAACGTTATACGTTTTAACGTGTTACCATATAACGTTATACGTTATATCGTAATGCTACATGACGTTATACGATATATCGTAATGCTACATAACGTTATACGTTATATAATAATGCTACATAACGTTATACGTTATATCGTAATGCTACATAACGTTATACGTATATCGTAGTGCTACATAACGTTATACGTTATATCGTAATGCTACATAACGTTATACGTTATAACGTATTACCATATAACGTTATACGTTATATCGTAATGCTACATAACGCCATACGTTAAAACGTAATACTACATAACGTTATACTTCATATTGTAATGCTACATAACGTTATACGTTTTAACGTGTTACCATATAACGTTATACGTTATATCGTAATGCTACATGACGTTATACGATATATCGTAATGCTACATAACGTTATACGTTATATAATAATGCTACATAACGCCATACGTTAAAACGTAATACTACATAACGTTATACGTCATATTGTAATGCTACATAACGTTATACGTTTTAACGTGTTACCATATAACGTTATACGTTATATCGTAATGCTACATAACGTTATACGTTATATCGCAATGCTACATAACGTTATACGTTATAACGTATTACCATATATCGTTATTCGTTATATCGTAGTGCCACATAACGTTATACGTTATATCGTAGTGCTACATAACGTTATACGTTATATCGTAATGCTACATAACGTTATACGTTATAACGTATTACCATATAACGTTATACGTTATATCGTAATGCTACATAACGCCATACGTTAAAACGTAATACTACATAACGTTATACTTCATATTGTAATGCTACATAACATTATACGTTTTAACGTGTTACCATATAACGTTATACGTTATATCGTAATGCTACATAACGTTATACGTTATATCGTAGTGCTACATAACGTTATACGTTATATCGTAATGCTACATAACGTTATACGTTATATCGTAATGCTACATAACGTTATACGTTATATCGTAATGCTACATAACGTTATACGTTATATCGTAGTGCTACATAACGTTATACGTTATATCGTAATGCTACATAGCGTTATACGTTATATCGTAATGCTACATAACGTTATACGTTATAACGTATTACCATATATCGTTATTCGTTACATCGTAATGCTACATAACGTTATACGTTGTATCGTAATGCTACATAACGTTATACGTTATGTCGTAATGCTACATAACGTTATACGTTATATCGTTATGCTACATAACGTTATACGTTATAACGTAATACTATATAACGTTATACGTTATATCGTAATGCTACATAACGTTATACGTTATATCGTAATGCTACATAACGTTATACGTTATATCGTTATGCTACATAACGTTATACGTTATAACGTAATACTATATAACGTTATACGTTATATCGTAATGCTACATAACGTTATACGTTATATCGTAATGTTACATAACGTTATACGTTATATCGTAATGCTACATAACGTTATACGTTATATCGTAATGCTACATAACGTTATACGTTACATCGTAATGCTACATTACGTTATACGTTATAACGTAATGCTACATAACGTTATACGTTATATCGTAGTGCTACATAACGTTATACGTTATATCGTAATGCTACATAACGTTATACGTTATATCGTAATGCTACATAACGTTATACGTTATATCGTAATGCTACATAACGTTATACGTTATAACGTATTACCATATATCGTTATTCGTTATATCGTAATGCTACATAACGTTATACGTTATATCGTTATGCTACATAACGTTATACGTTATAACGTAATACTATATAACGTAATACGTTATATCGTAATGCTACATAACGTTATACGTTATATCGTAATGTTACATAACGTTATACGTTATATCGTAATGCTACATAACGTTATACGTTATATCGTAATGCTACATAACGTTATACGTTATATCGTATTTCTACATAACGTTATACGTTATATCGTAATGCTACATAACGTTATACGTTATATCGTAATGCTACATGACGTTATACGATATATCGTAATGCTACATAACGTTATACGTTATATAATAATGCTACATAACGTTATACGTTATATCGTAATGCTACATAACGTTATACGTTATATCGTAGTGCTACATAACGTTATACGTTATATCGTAATGCTACATAACGTTACACGTTATAACGTATTACCATATAACGTTATACGTTATATCGTAATGCTACATAACGCCATACGTTAAAACGTAATACTACATAACGTTATACTTCATATTGTAATGCTACATAACATTATACGTTTTAACGTGTTACCATATAACGTTATACGTTATATCGTAATGCTACATAACGTTATACGTTATATCGTAGTGCTACATAACGTTATACGTTATATCGTAATGCTACATAACGTTATACGTTATAACGTATTACCATATAACGTTATACGTTATATCGTAATGCTACATAACGTTATACGTTATATCGTAATGCTACATAACGTTATACGTTATAACGTATTACCATATATCGTTATTCGTTACATCGTAATGCTACATAACGTTATACGTTATAACGTATTACCATATAACGTTATACGTTATATCGTAATGCTACATAACGCCATACGTTAAAACGTAATACTACATAACGTTATACTTCATATTGTAATGCTACATAACATTATACGTTTTAACGTGTTACCATATAACGTTATACGTTATATCGTAATGCTACATAACGTTATACGTTATATCGTAGTGCTACATAACGTTATACGTTATATCGTAATGCTACATAACGTTATACGTTATATCGTTATGCTACATAACGTTATACGTTATATCGTAATGCTACATAACGTTATACGTTATATCGTAATGTTACATAACGTTATACGTTATATCGTAATGCTACATAACGCTATACGTTATATCGTAATGCTACATAACGTTATACGTTACATCGTAATGCTACATTACGTTATACGTTATAACGTAATGCTACATAACGTTATACGTTATATCGTAGTGCTACATAACGTTATACGTTATATCGTAATGCTACATAACGTTATACGTTATATCGTAATGCTACATAACGTTATACGTTATATCGTAATGCTACATAACGTTATACGTTATAACGTAATACTATATAACGTTATACGTTATATCGTAATGCTACATAACGTTATACGTTATATCGTAATGCTACATAACGTTATACGTTATATCGTTATGCTACATAACGTTATACGTTATAACGTAATACTATATAACGTTATACGTTATAACGTAATGCTACATAACGTTATACGTTATATCGTAGTGCTACATAACGTTATACGTTATATCGTAATGCTACATAACGTTATACGTTATATCGTAATGCTACATAACGTTATACGTTATATCGTAATGCTACATAACGTTATACGTTATAACGTATTACCATATATCGTTATTCGTTATATCGTAATGCTACATAACGTTATACGTTATATCGTTATGCTACATAACGTTATACGTTATAACGTAATACTATATAACGTAATACGTTATATCGTAATGCTACATAACGTTATACGTTATATCGTAATGTTACATAACGTTATACGTTATATCGTAATGCTACATAACGTTATACGTTATATCGTAATGCTACATAACGTTATACGTTATATCGTATTTCTACATAACGTTATACGTTATATCGTAATGCTACATAACGTTATACGTTATATCGTAATGCTACATGACGTTATACGATATATCGTAATGCTACATAACGTTATACGTTATATAATAATGCTACATAACGTTATACGTTATATCGTAATGCTACATAACGTTATACGTTATATCGTAGTGCTACATAACGTTATACGTTATATCGTAATGCTACATAACGTTACACGTTATAACGTATTACCATATAACGTTATACGTTATATCGTAATGCTACATAACGCCATACGTTAAAACGTAATACTACATAACGTTATACTTCATATTGTAATGCTACATAACATTATACGTTTTAACGTGTTACCATATAACGTTATACGTTATATCGTAATGCTACATAACGTTATACGTTATATCGTAGTGCTACATAACGTTATACGTTATATCGTAATGCTACATAACGTTATACGTTATAACGTATTACCATATAACGTTATACGTTATATCGTAATGCTACATAACGTTATACGTTATATCGTAATGCTACATAACGTTATACGTTATAACGTATTACCATATATCGTTATTCGTTACATCGTAATGCTACATAACGTTATACGTTATAACGTATTACCATATAACGTTATACGTTATATCGTAATGCTACATAACGCCATACGTTAAAACGTAATACTACATAACGTTATACTTCATATTGTAATGCTACATAACATTATACGTTTTAACGTGTTACCATATAACGTTATACGTTATATCGTAATGCTACATAACGTTATACGTTATATCGTAGTGCTACATAACGTTATACGTTATATCGTAATGCTACATAACGTTATACGTTATATCGTTATGCTACATAACGTTATACGTTATATCGTAATGCTACATAACGTTATACGTTATATCGTAATGTTACATAACGTTATACGTTATATCGTAATGCTACATAACGCTATACGTTATATCGTAATGCTACATAACGTTATACGTTACATCGTAATGCTACATTACGTTATACGTTATAACGTAATGCTACATAACGTTATACGTTATATCGTAGTGCTACATAACGTTATACGTTATATCGTAATGCTACATAACGTTATACGTTATATCGTAATGCTACATAACGTTATACGTTATATCGTAATGCTACATAACGTTATACGTTATAACGTAATACTATATAACGTTATACGTTATATCGTAATGCTACATAACGTTATACGTTATATCGTAATGCTACATAACGTTATACGTTATATCGTTATGCTACATAACGTTATACGTTATAACGTATTACTATATAACGTTATACGTTATATCGTAATGCTACATAACGTTATACGTTACATCGTAATGCTACATTACGTTATACGTTATAACGTAATGCTACATAACGTTATACGTTATATCGTAGTGCTACATAACGTTATACGTTATATCGTAATGCTACATAACGTTATACGTTATATCGTAATGCTACATAACGTTATACGTGATAACGAAATACTATATAACGTTATACGTTATATCGTAATGCTACATAACGTTATACGTTATATCGTAATGCTACATAACGTTATACGTTATATCGTAATGCTACATAACGTTATACGTTATATCGTAATGCTACATAACGTTATACGTTATAACGTATTACCATATATCGTTATTCGTTATATCGTAATGCTACATAACGTTATACGTTATATCGTTATGCTACATAACGTTATACGTTATAACGTAATACTATATAACGTAATACGTTATATCGTAATGCTACATAACGTTATACGTTATATCGTAATGTTACATAACGTTATACGTTATATCGTAATGCTACATAACGTTATACGTTATATCGTAATGCTACATAACGTTATACGTTATATCGTATTTCTACATAACGTTATACGTTATATCGTAATGCTACATAACGTTATACGTTATATCGTAATGCTACATGACGTTATACGATATATCGTAATGCTACATAACGTTATACGTTATATAATAATGCTACATAACGTTATACGTTATATCGTAATGCTACATAACGTTATACGTTATATCGTAGTGCTACATAACGTTATACGTTATATCGTAATGCTACATAACGTTACACGTTATAACGTATTACCATATAACGTTATACGTTATATCGTAATGCTACATAACGCCATACGTTAAAACGTAATACTACATAACGTTATACTTCATATTGTAATGCTACATAACATTATACGTTTTAACGTGTTACCATATAACGTTATACGTTATATCGTAATGCTACATAACGTTATACGTTATATCGTAGTGCTACATAACGTTATACGTTATATCGTAATGCTACATAACGTTATACGTTATAACGTATTACCATATAACGTTATACGTTATATCGTAATGCTACATAACGTTATACGTTATATCGTAATGCTACATAACGTTATACGTTATAACGTATTACCATATATCGTTATTCGTTACATCGTAATGCTACATAACGTTATACGTTATAACGTATTACCATATAACGTTATACGTTATATCGTAATGCTACATAACGCCATACGTTAAAACGTAATACTACATAACGTTATACTTCATATTGTAATGCTACATAACATTATACGTTTTAACGTGTTACCATATAACGTTATACGTTATATCGTAATGCTACATAACGTTATACGTTATATCGTAGTGCTACATAACGTTATACGTTATATCGTAATGCTACATAACGTTATACGTTATATCGTTATGCTACATAACGTTATACGTTATATCGTAATGCTACATAACGTTATACGTTATATCGTAATGTTACATAACGTTATACGTTATATCGTAATGCTACATAACGCTATACGTTATATCGTAATGCTACATAACGTTATACGTTACATCGTAATGCTACATTACGTTATACGTTATAACGTAATGCTACATAACGTTATACGTTATATCGTAGTGCTACATAACGTTATACGTTATATCGTAATGCTACATAACGTTATACGTTATATCGTAATGCTACATAACGTTATACGTTATATCGTAATGCTACATAACGTTATACGTTATAACGTAATACTATATAACGTTATACGTTATATCGTAATGCTACATAACGTTATACGTTATATCGTAATGCTACATAACGTTATACGTTATATCGTTATGCTACATAACGTTATACGTTATAACGTATTACTATATAACGTTATACGTTATATCGTAATGCTACATAACGTTATACGTTACATCGTAATGCTACATTACGTTATACGTTATAACGTAATGCTACATAACGTTATACGTTATATCGTAGTGCTACATAACGTTATACGTTATATCGTAATGCTACATAACGTTATACGTTATATCGTAATGCTACATAACGTTATACGTGATAACGAAATACTATATAACGTTATACGTTATATCGTAATGCTACATAACGTTATACGTTATATCGTAATGCTACATAACGTTATACGTTATATCGTAATGCTACATAACGTTATACGTTATATCGTAATGCTACATAACGTTATACGTTATAACGTATTACCATATATCGTTATTCGTTACATCGTAATGCTACATAACGTTATACGTTATATCGTAATGCTACATAACGTTATACGCTATATCGTAATACTATATAATGTTATGCGTTATATCGTAATGCTACATAACGTTATACGTTATATCGTAATGCTACATAACGTTATACGTTATATCGTAATGCTACATGACGTTATACGATATATCGTAATGCTACATAACGTTATACGTTATATAATAATGCTACATAACGTTATACGTTATATCGTAATGCTACATAACGTTATACGTTATATCGTAGTGCTACATAACGTTATACGTTATATCGTAATGCTACATAACGTTATACGTTATAACGTATTACCATATAACGTTATACGTTATATCGTAATGCTACATATCGCCATACGTTAAAACGTAATACTACATAACGTTATACGTCATATTGTAATGCTACATAACGTTATACGTTTTAACGTGTTACCATATAACGTTATACGTTATATCGTAATGCTACATAACGTTATACGTTATATCACAATGCTACATAACGTTATACGTTATAACGTATTACCATATATCGTTATTCGTTACATCGTAATGCTACATAACGTTATACGTTGTATCGTAATGCTACATAACGTTATACGTTATGTCGTAATGCTACATAACGTTATACGTTATATCGTTATGCTACATAACGTTATACGTTATAACGTAATACTATATAACGTTATACGTTATATCGAAATGCTACATAACGTTATACGTTATATCGTAATGCTACATAACGTTATACGTTATATCGTTATGCTACATAACGTTATACGTTATAACGTAATACTATATAACGTTATACGTTATATCGTAATGCTACATAACGTTATACGTTATATCGTAATGTTACATAACGTTATACGTTATATCGTAATGCTACATAACGCCACACGTTAAAACGTAATACTACATAACGTTATACGTCATATTGTAATGCTACATAACGTTATACGTTTTAACGTGTTACCATATAACGTTATTCGTTACATCGTAATGCTACATAACGTTATACGTTGTATCGTAATGCTACATAACGTTATACGTTATGTCGTAATGCTACATAACGTTATACGTTATATCGTTATGCTACATAACGTTATACGTTATAACGTAATACTATATAACGTTATACGTTATATCGAAATGCTACATAACGTTATACGTTGTATCGTAATGCTACATAACGTTATACGTTATATCGTAATGCTACATAACGTTATACGTTATATCGTTATGCTACATAACGTTATACGTTATAACGTAATACTATATAACGTTATACGTTATATCGTAATACTACATAACGTTATACGTTATATCGTAATGCTACATAACGTTATACGTTATATCGTAATGCTACATGACGTTATACGATATATCGTAATGCTACATAACGTTATACGTTATATAATAATGCTACATAACGTTATACGTTATATCGTAATGCTACATAACGTTATACGTTATATCGTAGTGCTACATAACGTTATACGTTATATCGTAATGCTACATAACGTTACACGTTATAACGTATTACCATATAACGTTATACGTTATATCGTAATGCTACATAACGCCATACGTTAAAACGTAATACTACATAACGTTATACTTCATATTGTAATGCTACATAACATTATACGTTTTAACGTGTTACCATATAACGTTATACGTTATATCGTAATGCTACATAACGTTATACGTTATATCGTAGTGCTACATAACGTTATACGTTATATCGTAATGCTACATAACGTTATACGTTATAACGTATTACCATATAACGTTATACGTTATATCGTAATGCTACATAACGTTATACGTTATATCGTAATGCTACATAACGTTATACGTTATAACGTATTACCATATATCGTTATTCGTTACATCGTAATGCTACATAACGTTATACGTTATAACGTATTACCATATAACGTTATACGTTATATCGTAATGCTACATAACGCCATACGTTAAAACGTAATACTACATAACGTTATACTTCATATTGTAATGCTACATAACATTATACGTTTTAACGTGTTACCATATAACGTTATACGTTATATCGTAATGCTACATAACGTTATACGTTATATCGTAGTGCTACATAACGTTATACGTTATATCGTAATGCTACATAACGTTATACGTTATATCGTTATGCTACATAACGTTATACGTTATATCGTAATGCTACATAACGTTATACGTTATATCGTAATGTTACATAACGTTATACGTTATATCGTAATGCTACATAACGCTATACGTTATATCGTAATGCTACATAACGTTATACGTTACATCGTAATGCTACATTACGTTATACGTTATAACGTAATGCTACATAACGTTATACGTTATATCGTAGTGCTACATAACGTTATACGTTATATCGTAATGCTACATAACGTTATACGTTATATCGTAATGCTACATAACGTTATACGTTATATCGTAATGCTACATAACGTTATACGTTATAACGTAATACTATATAACGTTATACGTTATATCGTAATGCTACATAACGTTATACGTTATATCGTAATGCTACATAACGTTATACGTTATATCGTTATGCTACATAACGTTATACGTTATAACGTAATACTATATAACGTTATACGTTATAACGTAATGCTACATAACGTTATACGTTATATCGTAGTGCTACATAACGTTATACGTTATATCGTAATGCTACATAACGTTATACGTTATATCGTAATGCTACATAACGTTATACGTTATATCGTAATGCTACATAACGTTATACGTTATAACGTATTACCATATATCGTTATTCGTTATATCGTAATGCTACATAACGTTATACGTTATATCGTTATGCTACATAACGTTATACGTTATAACGTAATACTATATAACGTAATACGTTATATCGTAATGCTACATAACGTTATACGTTATATCGTAATGTTACATAACGTTATACGTTATATCGTAATGCTACATAACGTTATACGTTATATCGTAATGCTACATAACGTTATACGTTATATCGTATTTCTACATAACGTTATACGTTATATCGTAATGCTACATAACGTTATACGTTATATCGTAATGCTACATGACGTTATACGATATATCGTAATGCTACATAACGTTATACGTTATATAATAATGCTACATAACGTTATACGTTATATCGTAATGCTACATAACGTTATACGTTATATCGTAGTGCTACATAACGTTATACGTTATATCGTAATGCTACATAACGTTACACGTTATAACGTATTACCATATAACGTTATACGTTATATCGTAATGCTACATAACGCCATACGTTAAAACGTAATACTACATAACGTTATACTTCATATTGTAATGCTACATAACATTATACGTTTTAACGTGTTACCATATAACGTTATACGTTATATCGTAATGCTACATAACGTTATACGTTATATCGTAGTGCTACATAACGTTATACGTTATATCGTAATGCTACATAACGTTATACGTAATAACGTATTACCATATAACGTTATACGTTATATCGTAATGCTACATAACGTTATACGTTATATCGTAATGCTACATAACGTTATACGTTATAACGTATTACCATATATCGTTATTCGTTACATCGTAATGCTACATAACGTTATACGTTATAACGTATTACCATATAACGTTATACGTTATATCGTAATGCTACATAAGGCCATACGTTAAAACGTAATACTACATAACGTTATACTTCATATTGTAATGCTACATAACATTATACGTTTTAACGTGTTACCATATAACGTAATACGTTATATCGTAATGCTACATAACGTTATACGTTATATCGTAATGTTACATAACGTTATACGTTATATCGTAATGCTACATAACGTTATACGTTATATCGTAATGCTACATAACGTTATACGTTATATCGTATTTCTACATAACGTTATACGTTATATCGTAATGCTACATAGCGTTATACGTTATATCGTAATGCTACATGACGTTATACGATATATCGTAATGCTACATAACGTTATACGTTATATAAAAATGCTACATAACGTTATACGTTATATCGTAATGCTACATAACGTTATACGTTACATCGTAGTGCTACATAACGTTATACGTTATATCGTAATGCTACATAACGTTATACGTTATAACGTATTACCATATAACGTTATACGTTATATCGTAATGCTACATAACGCCATACGTTAAAACGTAATACTACATAACGTTATACGTCATATTGTAATGCTACATAACGTTATACGTTTTAACGTGTTACCATATAACGTTATACGTTATATCGTAATGCCACATAACGTTATACGTTATATCACAATGCTACATAACGTTATACGTTATAACGTATTACCATATATCGTTATTCGTTACATCGTAATGCTACATAACGTTA
Source organism: Bombus lapidarius (assembly GCA_936014575.1). Taxonomy (NCBI): domain Eukaryota; kingdom Metazoa; phylum Arthropoda; class Insecta; order Hymenoptera; family Apidae; genus Bombus; species Bombus lapidarius. Next base: position 11,874 of record CAKXZU010000126.1, read on the forward strand.
TACGTTGTATCGTAATGCTACATAACGTTATACGTTATGTCGTAATGCTACATAACGTTATACGTGATAACGAAATACTATATAACGTTATACGTTATATCGTAATGCTACATAACGTTATACGTTATATCGTAATGCTACATAACGTTATACGTTATATCGTAATGCTACATAACGTTATACGTTATATCGTAATGCTACATAACGTTATACGTTATAACGTATTACCATATATCGTTATTCGTTACATCGTAATGCTACATAACGTTATACGTTATATCGTAATGCTACATAACGTTATACGCTATATCGTAATACTATATAATGTTATACGTTATATCGTAATGCTACATAACGTTATACGTTATATGGTAATGCTACATAACGTTATACGTTATATCGTAATGCTACATAACGCCATACGTTATATAGTAATTCTACATAACGTTATACGTTATATCGTAATGCTACATAACGTTATACGTTATAACGTATTACGATATAACGTTATACGTTATATCGTAATGCTACATAACGTTATACGTTATATCGTAGTGCTACATAACGTTATACGTTATATCGTAATGCTACATAGCGTTATACGTTATAACGTATTACCATATAACGTTATACGTTATATCGTAATGCTACATAACGTTATACGTTATATCGTAGTGCTACATAACGTTATACGTTATATCGTAATGCTACATAACGTTATACGTTATATCGTAATGCTACATAACGTTATACGTTATATCGTAATGCTACATAACGTTATACGTTATAACGTATTACCATATATCGTTATTCGTTATATCGCAATGCTACATAACGTTATACGTTATATCGTTATGCTACATAACGTTATACGTTATAACGTAATACTATATAACGTAATACGTTATATCGTAATGCTACATAACGTTATACGTTATATCGTAATGTTACATAACGTTATACGTTATATCGTAATGCTACATAACGTTATACGTTATATCGTAATGCTACATAACGTTATACGTTATATCGTATTTCTACATAACGTTATACGTTATATCGTAATGCTACATAGCGTTATACGTTATATCGTAATGCTACATGACGTTATACGATATATCGTAATGCTACATAACGTTATACGTTATATAAAAATGCTACATAACGTTATACGTTATATCGTAATGCTACATAACGTTATACGTTATATCGTAGTGCTACATAACGTTATACGTTATATCGTAATGCTACATAACGTTATACGTTATAACGTATTACCATATAACGTTATACGTTATATCGTAATGCTACATAACGCCATACGTTAAAACGAAATACTACATAACGTTATACGTCATATTGTAATGCTACATAACGTTATACGTTTTAACGTGTTACCATATAACGTTATACGTTATATCGTAATGCTACATAACGTTATACGTTATATCACAATGCTACATAACGTTATACGTTATAACGTATTACCATATATCGTTATTCGTTACATCGTAATGCTACATAACGTTATACGTTGTATCGTAATGCTACATAACGTTATACGTTATGTCGTAATGCTACATAACGTTATACGTTATATCGTAATGCTACATAACGTTATACGTTATAACGTAATACTATATAACGTTATACGTTATATCGTAATGCTACATAACGTTATACGTTATATCATAATGCTACATAACGTTATACGTTATATCGTTATGCTACATAACGTTAAACGTTATAACGTAATACTATATAACGTTATACGTTATATCGTAATGCTACATAACGTTATACGTTATATCGTAATTTTACATAACGTTATACGTTATATCGTAATGCTACATAACGCCACACGTTAAAACGTAATACTACATAACGTTATACGTCATATTGTAATGCTACATAACGTTATACGTTTTAACGTGTTACCATATAACGTTATTCGTTATAACGTAATGCTACATAACATTATACGTTATATCGTAGTGCTACATAACGTTATACGTTATATCGTAATGCTACATAACGTTATACGTTATATCGTAATGCTACATAACGTTATACGTTATAACGTATTACCATATATCGTTATTCGTTACATCGTAATGCTACATAACGTTATACGTTGTATCGTAATGCTACATAACGTTATACGTTATATCGTAATGCTACATAACGTTATACGTTATATCGTTATGCTACATAACGTTATACGTTATAACGTAATACTATATAACGTTATACGTTATATCGTAATACTAAATAACGTTATACGTTATGTCGTAATGTTACATAACGTTATACGTTATATCGTAATGCTACATAACGTTATACGTTATATCGTAATGCTACATAACGTTATACGTTATATCGTAATGCTACATAACGTTATACGATATATCGTATTGCTACATAACGTTATACGTTATATAGTAATGCTACATAACGTTATACGTTATATCGTAATGCTGCATAACGTTATACGTTATATCGTAATGCTACATAACGTTATACGTTATATCGTAATGCTACATAACGTTATACGTTACATCGTAATGCTACATAACGTTATACGTTATAACGTAATGCTACATAACGTTATAAGTTATATCGTAATGCTACATAACGTTATACGTGATAACGAAATACTATATAACGTTATACGTTATATCGTAATGCTACATAACGTTATACGTTATATCGTAATGCTACATAACGTTATACGTTATATCGTAATGCTACATAACGTTATACGTTATATCGTAATGCTACATAACGTTATACGTTATAACGTATTACCATATATCGTTATTCGTTACATCGTAATGCTACATAACGTTATACGTTATATCGTAATGCTACATAACGTTATACGCTATATCGTAATACTATATAACGTTATACGTTATATCGTAATGCTACATAACGTTAAACGTTATATCGTAATGCTACATAACGTTATACGTTATATCGTAATGCTACATAACGCCATACGTTATATAGTAATTCTACATAACGTTATACGTTATATCGTAATGCTACATAACGTTATACGTTATATCGTAGTGCTACATAACGTTATACGTTATATCGTAATGCTACATAGCGTTATACGTTATAACGTATTACCATATAACGTTATACGTTATATCGTAATGCTACATAACGTTATACGTTATATCGTAGTGCTACATAACGTTATACGTTATATCGTAATGCTACATAACGTTATACGTTATATCGTAATGCTACATAACGTTATACGTTATATCGTAATGCTACATAACGTTATACGTTATAACGTATTACCATATATCGTTATTCGTTATATCGCAATGCTACATAACGTTATACGTTATATCGTTATGCTACATAACGTTATACGTTATATCGTAATGTTACATAACGTTATACGTTATATCGTAATGCTACATAACGTTATACGTTATATCGTAATGTTACATAACGTTATACGTTATATCGTAATGCTACATAACGTTATACGTTATATCGTAATGCTACATAACGTTATACGTTATATCGTATTTCTACATAACGTTATACGTTATATCGTAATGCTACATAACGTTATACGTTATATCGTAATGCTACATGACGTTATACGATATATCGTAATGCTACATAACGTTATACGTTATATAATAATGCTACATAACGTTATACGTTATATCGTAATGCTACATAACGTTATACGTTATATCGTAGTGCTACATAACGTTATACGTTATATCGTAATGCTACATAACGTTATACGTTATAACGTATTACCATATAACGTTATACGTTATATCGTAATGCTACATAACGCCATACGTTAAAACGTAATACTACATAACGTTATACGTTATATCGTAATGCTACATAACGTTATACGTTGTATCGTAATGCTACATAACGTTATACGTTATGTCGTAATGCTACATAACGTTATACGTTATATCGTTATGCTACATAACGTTATACGTTATAACGTAATACTATATAACGTTATACGTTATATCGTAATGCTACATAACGTTATACGTTATATCGTAATGTTACATAACGTTATACGTTATATCGTAATGCTACATAACGCCACACGTTAAAACGTAATACTACATAACGTTATACGTCATATTGTAATGCTACATAACGTTATACGTTTTAACGTGTTACCATATAACGTTATACGTTATAACGTAATGCTACATAACGTTATACGTTATATCGTAGTGCTACATAACGTTATACGTTATATCGTAATGCTACATAACGTTATACGTTATATCGTAATGCTACATAACGTTATACGTTATAACGTATTACCATATATCGTTATTCGTTACATCGTAATGCTACATAACGTTATACGTTGTATCGTAATGCTACATAACGTTATACGTTATATCGTAATGCTACATAACGTTATACGTTATATCGTTATGCTACATAACGTTATACGTTATAACGTAATACTATATAACGTTATACGTTATATCGTAATACTACATAACGTTATACGTTATATCGTAATGTTACATAACGTTATACGTTATATCGTAATGCTACATAACGTTATACGTTATATCGTAATGCTACATAACGTTATACGTTATATCGTAATGCTACATAACGTTATACGATATATCGTAATGCTACATAACGTTATACGTTATATAGTAATGCTACATAACGTTATACGTTATATCGTAATGCTACATAACGTTATACGTTATAACGTAATGCTACATAACGTTATACGTTATAACGTAATACTATTTAAAGTTATACGTTATATCGTAATGCTACATAACGTTATACGTTATATCGTAATGCTGCATAACGTTATACGTTATATCATAATGCTACATAACGTTATACGTTACATCGTAATGCTACATAACGTTATACGTTATATCGTAATGCTACATAACGTTATACGTTATATCGTAGTGCTACATAACGTTATACGTTATATCGTAATGCTACATAGCGTTATACGTTATAACGTATTACCATATAACGTTATACGTTATATCGTAATGGTACATAACGCCATACGCTAAAACGTAATACTACATAACGTTATACGATATATCGTAATGCTACATAACGCCATACGTTATAACGTAATACTACGTAACGTTATACGTTATATCATAATGCTACATAACGTTATACGTTATATCGTAATGCTACATAACGTTATACGTTATGTCGTAATGCTACATAACGTTATACGTTATATCGTAATGCTACATAACGTTATACGTTATAACGTATTACCATATAACGTTATACGTTATATGGTAATGCTACATAACGTTATACGATATATCGTAATGCTACATAACGTTATACGTTATATAGTAATGCTACATAACGTTATACGTTATAACGTATTACCATATAACGTTATACGTTATATGGTAATGCTACATAACGTTATACGATATATCGTAACGCTACATAACGTTATACGTTATATAGTAATGCTACATAACGTTATACGTTATAACGTATTACGATATATCGTTATACGTTATATCGTAATGCTACATAACGTTATACGTTATATCGTAATGCTACATAACGTTATACGTTTTAACGTGTTACCATATAACGTTATACGTTATATCGTAATGCTACATAACGTTATACGTTATATCGTAATGCTACATAACGTTATACGGTATGTCGTAATGCTACATAACGTTATACGTTATATCGTAATGCTACATAACGTTATACGTTACATCGTAATGCTACATAACGTTATACGTTATAACGTAATGCTACATAACGTTATAAGTCATATCGTAATGCTACATAACGTTATACGTTATATCGTAGTGCTACATAACGTTATACGTGATAACGTAATACTATATAATGTTATACGTTATATCGTAATGCTACATAACGTTATACGTTATATCGTAATGCTACATAACGTTATACGATATATCGTAATGCTACATAACGCCATACGTTATAACGTAATACTACGTAACGTTATACGTTATATCATAATGCTACATAACGTTATACGTTATATCGTAATGCTACATAACGTTATACGTTATGTCGTAATGCTACATAACGTTATACGTTATATCGTAATGCTACATAACGTTATACGTTATAACGTATTACCATATAACGTTATACGTTATATGGTAATGCTACATAACGTTATACGATATATCGTAATGCTACATAACGTTATACGTTATATAGTAATGCTACATAACGTTATACGTTATAACGTATTACCATATAACGTTATACGTTATATGGTAATGCTACATAACGTTATACGATATATCGTAACGCTACATAACGTTATACGTTATATAGTAATGCTACATAACGTTATACGTTATAACGTATTACGATATATCGTTATACGTTATATCGTAATGCTACATAACGTTATACGTTATATCGTAATGCTACATAACGTTATACGTTTTAACGTGTTACCATATAACGTTATACGTTATATCGTAATGCTACATAACGTTATACGTTATATCGTAATGCTACATAACGTTATACGGTATGTCGTAATGCTACATAACGTTATACGTTATATCGTAATGCTACATAACGTTATACGTTACATCGTAATGCTACATAACGTTATACGTTATAACGTAATGCTACATAACGTTATAAGTCATATCGTAATGCTACATAACGTTATACGTTATATCGTAGTGCTACATAACGTTATACGTGATAACGTAATACTATATAATCTTATACGTTATATCGTAATGCTACATAACGTTATACGTTATATCGTAATGCTACATAACGTTATACGATATATCGTAATGCTACATAACGTTATACGTTATATAGTAATGCTACATAACGTTATACGTTATATCGTAATGCTACATAACGTTATACGTTATAACGTAATGCTACATAACGTTATACGTTATAACGTAATACTATTTAAAGTTATACGTTATATCGTAATGCTACATAACGTTATACGTTATATCGTAATGCTGCATAACGTTATACGTTATATCATAATGCTACATAACGTTATACGTTACATCGTAATGCTACATAACGTTATACGTTATATAGTAATGCTACATAACGTTATACGTTATATCGTAATGCTACATAACGTTATACGTTATAACGTAATGCTACATAACGTTATACGTTATAACGTAATACTATTTAAAGTTATACGTTATATCGTAATGCTACATAACGTTATACGTTATATCGTAATGCTGCATAACGTTATACGTTATATCATAATGCTACATAACGTTATACGTTACATCGTAATGCTACATAACGTTATACGTTATATCGTAATGCTACATAACGTTATACGTTATATCGTAGTGCTACATAACGTTATACGTTATATCGTAATGCTACATAGCGTTATACGTTATAACGTATTACCATATAACGTTATACGTTATATCGTAATGGTACATAACGCCATACGTTAAAACGTAATACTACATAACGTTATACGATATATCGTAATGCTACATAACGCCATACGTTATAACGTAATACTACGTAACGTTATACGTTATATCATAATGCTACATAACGTTATACGTTATATCGTAATGCTACATAACGTTATACGTTATGTCGTAATGCTACATAACGTTATACGTTATATCGTAATGCTACATAACGTTATACGTTATAACGTATTACCATATAACGTTATACGTTATATGGTAATGCTACATAACGTTATACGATATATCGTAATGCTACATAACGTTATACGTTATATAGTAATGCTACATAACGTTATACGTTATAACGTATTACCATATAACGTTATACGTTATATGGTAATGCTACATAACGTTATACGATATATCGTAATGCTACATAACGTTATACGTTATATAGTAATGCTACATAACGTTATACGTTATAACGTATTACGATATATCGTTATACGTTATATCGTAATGCTACATAACGTTATACGTTATATCGTAATGCTACATAACGTTATACGTTTTAACGTGTTACCATATAACGTTATACGTTATATCGTAATGCTACATAGCGTTATACGTTATATCGTAATGCTACATAACGTTATACGGTATGTCGTAATGCTACATAACGTTATACGTTATATCGTAATGCTACATAACGTTATACGTTACATCGTAATGCTACATAACGTTATACGTTATAACGTAATGCTACATAACGTTATAAGTCATATCGTAATGCTATATAACGTTATACGTGATAACGAAATACTATATAACGTTATACGTTATATCGTAATGCTACATAACGTTATACGTTATATCGTAGTGCTACATAACGTTATACGTTATATCGTAATGCTACATAACGTTATACGTTATATCGTAATGCTGCATAACGTTATACGTTATATCGTAATGCTACATAACGTTATACGTTATATCGTAATGCTACATAACGTTATACGTTACATCGTAATGCTACATAACGTTATACGTTATAACGTAATGCTACATATCGTTATAAGTTATATCGTAATGCTACATAACGTTATACGTGATAACGAAATACTATATAACGTTATACGTTATATCGTAATGCTACATAACGTTATACGTTATATCGTAATGCTACATAACGTTATACGTTATATCGTAATGCTACATAACGTTATACGTTATATCGTAATGCTACATAACGTTATACGTTATAACGTATTACCATATATCGTTATTCGTTACATCGTAATGCTACATAACGTTATACGTTATATCGTAATGCTACATAACGTTATACGCTATATCGTAATACTATATAACGTTATACGTTATATCGTAATGCTACATAACGTTATACGTTATATCGTAATGCTACATAACGTTATACGTTATATCGTAATGCTACATAACGCCATACGTTATATAGTAATTCTACATAACGTTATACGTTATATCGTAATGCTACATAACGTTATACGTTATATCGTAATGCTACATAACGTTATACGTTATATCGTAGTGCTACATAACGTTATACGTTATATCGTAATGCTACATAGCGTTATACGTTATAACGTATTACCATATAACGTTATACGTTATATCGTAATGCTACATAACGTTATACGTTATATCGTAATGCTACATAACGTTATACGTTATATCGTAATGTTACATAACGTTATACGATAAAACGTATTAGAATATAACGTTATACGTTATATCGTAATATTACATATCGTTATACGTTATATCGTAATGTTACATATCGTTATACGTTATATCATAATGCTACATAACGATATACGTTATATCGTAATGCTACATAACGTTATACGTTATATCCTAATGCTACATAACGTTGTACGTTATATCGAAATGCTACATAACGTTATACGTTATATCGTAATGCTACATAACGTTATACGTTATATCGTAATGCTACATAACGTTATACGTTATAACGTATTGCCATATAACGTTATACGTTATATCGTAATGCTACATAACATTATACGTTATAACGTAATGCTACATAACGTTATACGTTATATCGTAATGTTACATAACGTTATACGATAAAACGTATTAGCATATAACGTTATACGTTATATTGTAATGCCACATAACATTATACGTTATATCGTAATGCTACATAACGTTATACGTTATATCGTAATGCAACATAACGTTATACGTTATATCGTAATGCTACATAACGTTATACGTTATAACGTATTGCCATATAATGTTATACGTTATATCGTAATGCTACATAACGTTATACGTTATAACGTAATACTATATAACGTTGTACGTTATATCGTAATGCTACATAACGTTAAACGTTATATAGTAATGCTACATAACGATATACGTTATATCGTAATGCTACATAACGTTATTCGTTATATCGAAATACTATATAACGTTGTAGGTTGTATCGTAATGCTACATAACGTTATACGTTATATCGTAATGCTACATAACGTTATACGTTATATCGTAAAGCTACATAACGTTATAGGTTATATCGTTATGCTACATAACGTTATACGTTATATCGTAATGCTACATAACGTTATACGTTATATCGTAATGCTTCATAACGTTATACGTTATATCGTTATGCTACATAACGTTATACGATATAACGTAATGCTACATAACGTTATTCGTTATATCGTAATGCTACATGACCTTATACGTTATATGATAATGCTACATAACGTTAGACGTTATATCGTAATGCTACATAACGTTATACGTTATATCGTATTGCTACATAAAGTTATAAGTTATATCGTAATGCTACATAGCGTTATACGTTATAACGTATTGCCATATAACGTTATACGTTATATCGTAAAGCTACATAACGTTATACGTTATATCGTTATGCTACATAACGTTATACGTTATAGCATAATGCTACATAACGTTATTCGTTATATCGTAATGCTACATGACCTTATACGTTATATGGTAACGCTACATAGCGTTAGACGTTATATCGTAATGCTACATAACGTTATACGTTATATCGTAATGCTACATAACGTTATACGTTATATCGTAATGCTACATAACGTTATACGTTATATCGTAATGCTACATAATGTTATACGATATAACGTATTAGCATATAACGTTATACGTTATATTGTAATGCCACATAACGTTATACGTTATATCGTAATGCTACATAACGTTATTCGTTATATCGCAATGCTACATAACGTTATACGTTATGTCGTAATTCTACATAACGTTATACGTTATATCGTAATGCTACATAAAGTTATACGTTATATCGTAATGCTACATAACGTTATACGTTATATCGTAATGTTACATAACGTTATACGATATAACGTATTAGCATATAACGTTATAGGTTATATCGTAATGCCACATAACGTTATACGTTATATCGTAATGCTACATAACGTTATACGTTATATCGTAATGCAACATAACGTTATACGTTATATCGTAATGCTACATAACGTTATACGTTATATCGTAATGCTACATAACGATATACGTTATATCGTAGTGCTACATAACGTTATACGTTATATCGTAATGCTACATAAAGTTATACGTTATATGGTAATGCTACATAACGTTATACGTTATATCGTAATGTTACATAACGTTATACGATATAACGTATTAGCATATAACGTTATGCGTTATATCGTAATGCCACATAACGTTATTCGTTATATCGTAATGCTACATAACGTTATACGTTATATCGTAATTCTACATAACGTTATACGTTATATCGTAATGCTACATAACGTTATACGTTATATCGTCTAGCTATATAACGTAATACGTTATATCGTTATGCTACATAACGTTATACGTTATAACGTAATGCTACATAACGTTATACGCTATATCGTAATGCTACATAACGTTATACGTTATATCGTAATGCTACATAACGTTAGACGTTATATCGTAATGCTACATAACGTTATACGTTATACCGTAATGCTACATAACGTTATACGTTATATCGTAATGCTTCATAACGTTATACGTTATATCGTAATGCTACATAACGTTATTCGTTATATCGTTATGCTACATAACGTTATACGTTATATCGTTATGCTATATAGCGTTATACGTTATAACGTAATACTATATAACATTGAACGTTGTATCGTAATGCTACATAACGTTATACGTTATATCGTAATGCTACATAACGTTATACGATATACGGTAATGCTACATAACGTCATACGTTATAACGTAATGCTATATAACGTTATACGTTATATCGTAATGCTACATAAGATTATACGATATAACGTATTAGCATATGAAGTTATACGTTATATCGTAATGCTACATAACGATATACGTTATATCGAAATGCTACATAACGTTATACGTTATATCGTAATGCCACATAACGTTATACGTTATATCGTAATGCTACATAACGTTATACGTTATATCGTAATTCTACATAACGTTATACGTTATATCGTAATGCTACATAACGTTATACGTTATATCGTCTAGCTACATAACGTAATACGTTATATCGTTATGCTACATAACGTTATACGTTATAACGTAATGCTACATAACGTTATACGTTATATCGTAATGCTACATAACGTTATACGATATACGGTAATGCTACATAACGTCATACGTTATAACGTAATGCTATATAACGTTATACGTTATATCGTAATGCTACATAAGGTTATACGATATAACGTATTAGCATATGAAGTTATACGTTATATCGTAATGCTACATAACGATATACGTTATATCGAAATGCTACATAACGTTATACGTTATATCGTAATGCCACATAACGTTATACGTTATATCGTAATGCTACATAACGTTATACGTTATATCGTAATTCTACATAACGTTATACGTTATATCGTAATGCTACATAACGTTATACGTTATATCGTCTAGCTACATAACGTAATACGTTATATCGTTATGCTACATAACGTTATACGTTACAACGTAATGCTACATAACGTTATACGCTATATCGTAATGCTACATAACGTTATACGTTATATCGTAATGCAACATAACGTTATACGTTATAACGTATTACCATATAACGTTATACGTTATATCGTAATGCTACATAACGTTATACGTTATATCGTTATGCTATATAGCGTTATAAGTTATAACGTAATACTATATAACGTTGTACGTTGTATCGTAATGCTACATAGCGTTATACGTTATATCGTAATGCTACATAACGTTATACGATATACGGTAATGCTACATAACGTCATACGTTATAACGTAATGCTATATAACGTTATACGTTATATCGTAATGCTACATAACGTTATACGTTATAACGTATTGCCATATAACGTTATACGTTATATCGTAATGCTACATAACGTTATACGTTATAACGTAATACTATATAACGTTGTACGTTATATCGTAATGCTACATAACGTTAAACGTTATATCGTAATGCTACATAACGTTATACGTTATATCGTAGTGCTACATAACGTTATACGTTATATCGCAATGCTACATAACGTTATACGTTATATCGCAATGCTACATAACGTTATACGTTATATCGTAATGCTACATAACGTTCCACGTTATATCGTAATGCTACATAACGTTATACGTTATATCGTAATGCTACATAACGTTATACGATATATCGTAATGCCACATAACGTTATACGTTATATCGTAATGCTACATAACGTTTTACGTTATAACGTAATGCTACATAACGTTATACGTTATATCGTAATGCTACCTAACGTTATACGTTATATCGTAATATTACATAACGTTATACGTTATGACGTATTACCATATAACGTTATACGTTATATCGTAATGCTACATAACGTTATACGTTATATCGTTATGCTACATAACGTTATACGTTATAACGTAATACTATATAACGTTGTACGTTATATCGTAATGCTACATAACGTTATACGTTATATCGTAATGCTACATAACGATATACGTTATATCGTAATGCTACATAACGTTATACGTTATACCGTAATGCTACATAAAGTTATACGTTATATCCTAATGCTACATAACGTTTTACGTTATAACGTATTGCCATATAACGTTATACGTTATATCGTAATGTTACATAACGTTATACGTTATGACGTATTACCATATAACGTTATACGTTATATCGTAATGCTACATAACGTTATACGTTATATCGTTATGCTACATAACGTTATACGTTATAACGTAATACTATATAACGTTGTACGTTATATCGTAATGCTACATAACGTTCCACGTTATATCGTAATGTTACATAAAGTTATACGATATAACGTATTAGCATATAACGTTATACGTTATATCGTAATGCCACATAACGTTATACATTATATCGTAATGCTACATAACGTTATACGTTATGTCGTAATGCTACATAACGTTATACGTTATATCGTAATGCTACATAACGTTATACGTTATATCGTAATGCTACATAACGTTATACGTTATATCGTAATGCTACATAACGTTCCACGTTATATCGTAATGTTACATAAAGTTATACGATATAACGTATTAGCATATAACGTTATACGTTATATCGTAATGCCACATAACGTTATACATTATATCGTAATGCTACATAACGTTATACGTTATCTCGTAATGCTACATAACGTTATACGTTATATCGTAATGCTACATAACGTTATACGTTATATCGTAATGCTACATAACGTTATACGTTATATCGTAATGCTACATAACGTTATACGATATATCGTAATGCCACATAACGTTATACGTTATATCGTAATGCTACATAACGTTATACGTTATATCGTAATGCTACATAACGTTATACGTTATAACGTATTGCCATATAACGTTATACGTTATATCGTAATGCTACATAACGTTATACGTTATGACGTAATGCTACATAACGTTATACGTTATATCGTAATGTTACATAACGTTATACGATAAAACGTATTAGCATATAACGTTATACGTTATATTGTAATGCCACATAACATTATACGTTATATCGTAATATTACATAACGTTATACGTTATGACGTATTACCATATAACGTTATACGTTATATCGTAATGCTACATAACGTTATACGTTATATCGTTATGCTACATAACGTTATACGTTATAACGTAATACTATATAACGTTGTACGTTATATCGTAATGCTACATAACGTTATACGTTATATCGTAATGCTACATAACGTTATACGTTATATCGTCTAGCTACATAACGTAATACGTTATATCGTTATGCTACATAACGTTATACGTTATAACGTAATGCTACATAACGTTATACGTTATATCGTAATGCTACATAACGTTATACGATATACGGTAATGCTACATAACGTCATACGTTATAACGTAATGCTATATAACGTTATACGTTATATCGTAATGCTACATAAGGTTATACGATATAACGTATTAGCATATGAAGTTATACGTTATATCGTAATGCTACATAACGATATACGTTATATCGAAATGCTACATAACGTTATACGTTATATCGTAATGCCACATAACGTTATACGTTATATCGTAATGCTACATAACGTTATACGTTATATCGTAATTCTACATAACGTTATACGTTATATCGTAATGCTACATAACGTTATACGTTATATCGTCTAGCTACATAACGTAATACGTTATATCGTTATGCTACATAACGTTATACGTTACAACGTAATGCTACATAACGTTATACGCTATATCGTAATGCTACATAACGTTATACGTTATATCGTAATGCAACATAACGTTATACGTTATAACGTATTACCATATAACGTTATACGTTATATCGTAATGCTACATAACGTTATACGTTATATCGTTATGCTATATAGCGTTATAAGTTATAACGTAATACTATATAACGTTGTACGTTGTATCGTAATGCTACATAACGTTATACGTTATATCGTAATGCTACATAACGTTATACGATATACGGTAATGCTACATAACGTCATACGTTATAACGTAATGCTATATAACGTTATACGTTATATCGTAATGCTACATAACGTTATACGATATAACGTATTAGCATATGAAGTTATACGTTATATCGTAATGCTACATAACGATATACGTTATATCGAAATGCTACATAACGTTCTACGTTATATCGTAATGCTACATACCGTTATACGTTATATCGTAATGCTACATAACGTTATACGTTATATCATAATGCTTCATAACGATATACGTTATATCGTAATGCTACATAACGTTATACGTCATATCCTAATGCTACATAACGTTATACGTTAAATCGAAATGTTACATAACGTTATACGTTATATCGTAATGCTACATAACGTTATACGTTATATCGTAATGCTACATAACGTTATACGTTATAACGTATTGCCATATAACGTTATACGTTATATCGTAATGCTACATAACGTTATACGTTATGACGTAATGCTACATAACGTTATACGTTATATCGTAATGTTACATAACGTTATACGATAAAACGTATTAGCATATAACGTTATACGTTATATTGTAATGCCACATAACATTATACGTTATATCGTAATGCTACATATCGTTATACGTTATATCGTAATGCTACATAACGTTATACGTTATAACGTATTGCCATATAACGTTATACGTTATATCGTAATGCTACATAACGTTATACGTTATATCGTAATGCTACATAACGTTATACGATATACGGTAATGCTACATAACGTCATACGTTATAACGTAATGCTATATAACGTTATACGTTATATCGTAATGCTACATAACGTTATACGATATAACGTATTAGCATATGAAGTTATACGTTATATCGTAATGCTACATAACGATATACGTTATATCGTAATGCTACATAACGTTTTACGTTATAACGTAATGCTACATAACGTTATACGTTATATCGTAATGCTACCTAACGTTATACGTTATATCGTAATATTACATAACGTTATACGTTATGACGTATTACCATATAACGTTATACGTTATATCGTAATGCTACATAACGTTATACGTTATATCGTTATGCTACATAACGTTATACGTTATAACGTAATACTATATAACGTTGTACGTTATATCGTAATGCTACATAACGTTATACGTTATATCGTAATGCTACATAACGATATACGTTATATCGTAATGCTACATAACGTTATACGTTATACCGTAATGCTACATAAAGTTATACGTTATATCCTAATGCTACATAACGTTTTACGTTATAACGTATTGCCATATAACGTTATACGTTATATCGTAATGTTACATAACGTTATACGTTATGACGTATTACCATATAACGTTATACGTTATATCGTAATGCTACATAACGTTATACGTTATATCGTTATGCTACATAACGTTATACGTTATAACGTAATACTATATAACGTTGTACGTTATATCGTAATGCTACATAACGTTCCACGTTATATCGTAATGTTACATAAAGTTATACGATATAACGTATTAGCATATAACGTTATACGTTATATCGTAATGCCACATAACGTTATACATTATATCGTAATGCTACATAACGTTATACGTTATGTCGTAATGCTACATAACGTTATACGTTATATCGTAATGCTACATAACGTTATACGTTATATCGTAATGCTACATAACGTTATACGTTATATCGTAATGCTACATAACGTTCCACGTTATATCGTAATGTTACATAAAGTTATACGATATAACGTATTAGCATATAACGTTATACGTTATATCGTAATGCCACATAACGTTATACATTATATCGTAATGCTACATAACGTTATACGTTATCTCGTAATGCTACATAACGTTATACGTTATATCGTAATGCTACATAACGTTATACGTTATATCGTAATGCTACATAACGTTATACGTTATATCGTAATGCTACATAACGTTATACGATATATCGTAATGCCACATAACGTTATACGTTATATCGTAATGCTACATAACGTTTTACGTTATAACGTATTGCCATATAACGTTATACGTTATATCGTAATGTTACATAACGTTATACGTTATGACGTATTACCATATAACGTTATACGTTATATCGTAATGCTACATAACGTTATACGTTATATCGTTATGCTACATAACGTTATACGTTATAACGTAATACTATATAACGTTGTACGTTATATCGTAATGCTACATAACGTTATACGTTATACCGTAATGCTACATAACGATATACGTTATATCGTAATGCTACATAACGTTATACGTTATATCGTAATGCTACATAACGTTATACGTTATATCGTAATGCTACATAACGTTATACGATATATCGTAATGCCACATAACGTTATACGTTATATCGTAATGCTACATAACGTTTTACGTTATAACGTATTGCCATATAACGTTATACGTTATATCGTAATGTTACATAACGTTATACGTTATGACGTATTACCATATAACGTTATACGTTATATCGTAATGCTACATAACGTTATACGTTATATCGTTATGCTACATAACGTTATACGTTATAACGTAATACTATATAACGTTGTACGTTATATCGTAATGCCACATAACGTTATACGTTATATCGTAATGCTACATAACGATATACGTTATATCGTAATGCTACATAACGTTATACGTTATACCGTAATGCTACATAAAGTTATACGTTATATCCTAATGCTACATAACGTTATACGTTATATCGTAATGCTACATAACGTTATACGTTATATCGTAATGTTACATAACGTTATACGATATAACGTATTAGCATATAACGTTATACGTTATATCGTTACGCTACATAACGTAATACTATATAACGATATACGTTATATCGTAATGCTACATAACGTTATACGTTATATCGTAATGCTACATACCGCTATACGTTATATCGTAATGCTACATAACGTTATACGTTATATCGTAATGCTGCATAACGTTATACGTTATATCGTAATATTACATATCATTTTACGTTATATCGTAATGTTACATATCGTTATACGTTATATCATAATGCTACATAACGTTATACGTTATATCGTAATGCTACATAACGTTATACGATATAACGTATTAGCATATGAAGTTATACGTTATATCGTAATGCTACATAACGATATACGTTATATCGTAATGCTACATAACGTTTTACGTTATAACGTAATGCTACATAACGTTATACGTTATATCGTAATGCTACCTAACGTTATACGTTATATCGTAATATTACATAACGTTATACGTTATGACGTATTACCATATAACGTTATACGTTATATCGTAATGCTACATAACGTTATACGTTATATCGTTATGCTACATAACGTTATACGTTATAACGTAATACTATATAACGTTGTACGTTATATCGTAATGCTACATAACGTTATACGTTATATCGTAATGCTACATAACGATATACGTTATATCGTAATGCTACATAACGTTATACGTTATACCGTAATGCTACATAAAGTTATACGTTATATCCTAATGCTACATAACGTTTTACGTTATAACGTATTGCCATATAACGTTATACGTTATATCGTAATGTTACATAACGTTATACGTTATGACGTATTACCATATAACGTTATACGTTATATCGTAATGCTACATAACGTTATACGTTATATCGTTATGCTACATAACGTTATACGTTATAACGTAATACTATATAACGTTGTACGTTATATCGTAATGCTACATAACGTTCCACGTTATATCGTAATGTTACATAAAGTTATACGATATAACGTATTAGCATATAACGTTATACGTTATATCGTAATGCCACATAACGTTATACATTATATCGTAATGCTACATAACGTTATACGTTATGTCGTAATGCTACATAACGTTATACGTTATATCGTAATGCTACATAACGTTATACGTTATATCGTAATGCTACATAACGTTATACGTTATATCGTAATGCTACATAACGTTCCACGTTATATCGTAATGTTACATAAAGTTATACGATATAACGTATTAGCATATAACGTTATACGTTATATCGTAATGCCACATAACGTTATACATTATATCGTAATGCTACATAACGTTATACGTTATCTCGTAATGCTACATAACGTTATACGTTATATCGTAATGCTACATAACGTTATACGTTATATCGTAATGCTACATAACGTTATACGTTATATCGTAATGCTACATAACGTTATACGATATATCGTAATGCCACATAACGTTATACGTTATATCGTAATGCTACATAACGTTTTACGTTATAACGTATTGCCATATAACGTTATACGTTATATCGTAATGTTACATAACGTTATACGTTATGACGTATTACCATATAACGTTATACGTTATATCGTAATGCTACATAACGTTATACGTTATATCGTTATGCTACATAACGTTATACGTTATAACGTAATACTATATAACGTTGTACGTTATATCGTAATGCTACATAACGTTATACGTTATACCGTAATGCTACATAACGATATACGTTATATCGTAATGCTACATAACGTTATACGTTATATCGTAATGCTACATAACGTTATACGTTATATCGTAATGCTACATAACGTTATACGATATATCGTAATGCCACATAACGTTATACGTTATATCGTAATGCTACATAACGTTTTACGTTATAACGTATTGCCATATAACGTTATACGTTATATCGTAATGTTACATAACGTTATACGTTATGACGTATTACCATATAACGTTATACGTTATATCGTAATGCTACATAACGTTATACGTTATATCGTTATGCTACATAACGTTATACGTTATAACGTAATACTATATAACGTTGTACGTTATATCGTAATGCCACATAACGTTATACGTTATATCGTAATTCTACATAACGATATACGTTATATCGTAATGCTACATAACGTTATACGTTATACCGTAATGCTACATAAAGTTATACGTTATATCCTAATGCTACATAACGTTATACGTTATATCGTAATGCTACATAACGTTATACGTTATATCGTAATGTTACATAACGTTATACGATATAACGTATTAGCATATAACGTTATACGTTATATCGTTACGCTACATAACGTAATACTATATAACGATATACGTTATATCGTAATGCTACATAACGTTATACGTTATATCGTAATGCTACATACCGCTATACGTTATATCGTAATGCTACATAACGTTATACGTTATATCGTAATGCTGCATAACGTTATACGTTATATCGTAATATTACATATCATTTTACGTTATATCGTAATGTTACATATCGTTATACGTTATATCATAATGCTACATAACGTTATACGTTATATCGTAATGCTACATAACGTTATACGTTATAACGTATTGCCATATAACGTTATACGTTATATCGTAATGCTACATAACGTTATACGTTATAACGTAATACTATATAACGTTGTACGTTATATCGTAATGCTACATAACGTTATACGTTATATTGTAATGCTACATAACGTTATACGATATAACGAATTAGCATATGAAGTTATACGTTATATCGTAATGCAACATAACGATATACGTTATATCGTAATTCTACATAACGTTATACGTTATATCGTAATGCTACATAACGTTATACGTTATATCGTCTAGCTACATAACGTAATACGTTATATCGTAATGCTGCATAACGTTATACGTTATATCGTAACGTTACATATCGTTATACGTTATATCGTAATGTTACATATCGTTATACGTTATATCATAAAGCTACATAACGTTATACGTTATATCGTAATGCTACATAACGTTATACGTTATACCGTAATGCTACATAACGTTATACGTTATATCGTAATGCTTCATAACGTTATACGTTATATCCTAATGCTACATAACGTTATACGTTATATCGTAATGCAACATAACGTTATACGTTATAACGTATTACCATATAACGTTATACGTTATATCGTAATGCTACATAACATTATACGTTATATCGTTATGCTATATAGCGTTATACGTTATAACGTAATACTATATAACGTTGTACGTTGTATCGTAATGCTACATAACGTTATACGTTATATCGTAGTGCTACATAACGTTATACGATATACGGTAATGCTACATAACGTCATACGTTATAACGTAATGCTATATAACGTTATACGTTATATCGTAATGCTACATAACGTTATACGATATAACGTATTAGCATATGAAGTTATACGTTATATCGTAATGCTACATAACGATATACGTTATATCGAAATGCTACATAACGTTATACGTTATATCGTAATGCCACATAACGTTATACGTGATATCGTAATGCTACATAACGTTATACGTTATATCGTAATTCTACATAACGTTATACGTTATATCGTAATGCTACATAACGTTATACGTTATATCGTCTAGCTACATAACGTAATACGTTATATCGTTATGCTACATAACGTAATACGTTATATCGTTATGCTACATAACGTTATACGTTATAACGTAATGCTACATAACGTTATACGCTATATCGTAATGCTACATAACGTTATACGTTATATCGTAATGCTACATAACGTTAGACGTTATATCGTAATGCTACATAACGTTATACGTTATACCGTAATGCTACATAACGTTATACGTTATATCGTAATGCTTCATAACGTTATACGTTATATCGTAATGCTACATAACGTTATACGTTATTTCGTAATGCAACATAACGTTTTACGTTATAACGTATTACCATATAACGTTATACGTTATATCGTAATGCTACATAACGTTATACGTTATATCGTTATGCTATATAGCGTTATACGTTATAACGTAATACTATATAACGTTGTACGTTGTATCGTAATGCTACATAACGTTATACGTTATATCGTAATGCTACATAACTTTATACGATATACGGTAATGCTACATAACGTCATACGTTATAACGTAATGCTATATAACGTTATACGTTATATCGTAATGCTACATAACGATATACGATATAACGTATTAGCATATGAAGTTATACGATATATCGTAATGCTACATAACGATATACGTTATATCGAAATGCTACATAACGTTATACGTTATATCGTAATGCTACATACCGTTATACGTTATATCGTAATGCTACATAACGTTATACGTTATATCATAATGCTACATAACGATATACGTTATATCGTAATGCTACATAACGTTATACGTTATATCCTAATGCTACATAACGTTATACGTTATATCGAAATGTTACATAACGTTATACGTTATATCGTAATGCTACATAACGTTATACGTTATATCGTAATGCAACATAACGTTATACGTTATATCGTAATGCTACATAACGTTATACGTTATATCGTAATGCTACATAACGTTATACGTTATATCGTAATGCTACATAACGTTATACGTTATATCGTAATGCTACATAACGTTATACGTTATATCGTAATGCTACATAACGTTATACGTTATATCGTAATGCTACATAACGTTATACGTTATAACGTATTGCCATATAACGTTATACGTTATATCGTAATGCTACATAACGTTATACGTTATAACGTAATACTATATAACGTTGTACGTTATATCGTAATGCTACATAACGTTATACGTTATATCGTAATGCTACATAACTTTATACGATATACGGTAATGCTACATAACGTCATACGTTATAACGTAATGCTATATAACGTTATACGTTATATCGTAATGCTACATAACGATATACGATATAACGTATTAGCATATGAAGTTATACGATATATCGTAATGCTACATAACGATATACGTTATATCGAAATGCTACATAACGTTATACGTTATATCGTAATGCTACATACCGTTATACGTTATATCGTAATGCTACATAACGTTATACGTTATATCATAATGCTACATAACGATATACGTTATATCGTAATGCTACATAACGTTATACGTTATATCCTAATGCTACATAACGTTATACGTTATATCGAAATGTTACATAACGTTATACGTTATATCGTAATGCTACATAACGTTATACGTTATATCGTAATGCAACATAACGTTATACGTTATATCGTAATGCTACATAACGTTATACGTTATATCGTAATGCTACATAACGTTATACGTTATATCGTAATGCTACATAACGTTATACGTTATATCGTAATGCTACATAACGTTATACGTTATAACGTATTGCCATATAACGTTATACGTTATATCGTAATGCTACATAACGTTATACGTTATAACGTAATACTATATAACGTTGTACGTTATATCGTAATGCTACATAACGTTAAACGTTATATCGTAATGCTACATAACGTTCCACGTTATATCATAATGTTACATAACGTTATACGATATAACGTATTAGCATATAACGTTATACGTTATATCGTAATGCCACATAACGTTATACATTATATCGTAATGCTACATAACGTTATACGTTATCTCGTAATGCTACATAACGTTATACGTTATATCGTAATGCTACATAACGTTATACGTTATATCGTAATGCTACATAACGTTATACGTTATAACGTATTACCATATAACGTTATACGTTATATCGTAATGCTACATAACGTTATACGTTATATCGTAATGCTACATAACGTTATACGTTATAACGTAATACTATATAACGTTGTACGTTATATCGTAATGCTACATAACGTTAAACGTTATATCGTAATGCTACATAACGTTCCACGTTATATCATAATGTTACATAACGTTATACGATATAACGTATTAGCATATAACGTTATACGTTATATCGTAATGCCACATAACGTTATACATTATATCGTAATGCTACATAACGTTATACGTTATCTCGTAATGCTACATAACGTTATACGTTATATCGTAATGCTACATAACGTTATACGTTATATCGTAATGCTACATAACGTTATACGTTATAACGTATTACCATATAACGTTATACGTTATATCGTAATGCTACATAACGTTATACGTTATATCGTAATGCTACATAACGTTATACGTTATAACGTAATACTATATAACGTTGTACGTTATATTGTAATGCTACATAACGTTATACGTTATATCGTAATGCTACATAACGATATACGTTATATCGTAATGCTACATAACGTTATACGTTATATCGTAATGCTACATAACGTTATACGTTATATCCTAATGCTACATAACGTTATACGTTATATCGTAATGCTACATAACGTTATACGTTATATCGTAATGTTACATAACGTTATACGATATAACGTATTAGCATATAACGTTATACGTTATATCGTAAAGCTACATAACGTTTTTACGTTATATCGTTATGCTACAAAAAGTTATACGTTATAACGTAATGCTACATAACGTTACTCGTTATATCGTAATGCTACATGACCTTATACGTTATATGGTAATGCTACATAACGTTAGACGTTATATCGTAATGCTGCATAACGTTATACGTTATATCGTAACGTTACATATCGTTATACGTTATATCGTAATGTTACATATCGTTATACGTTATATCATAAAGCTACATAACGTTATACGTTATATCGTAATGCTACATAACGTTATACGTTATACCGTAATGCTACATAACGTTATACGTTATATCGTAATGCTTCATAACGTTATACGTTATATCCTAATGCTACATAACGTTATACGTTATATCGTAATGCAACATAACGTTATACGTTATAACGTATTACCATATAACGTTATACGTTATATCGTAATGCTACATAACATTATACGTTATATCGTTATGCTATATAGCGTTATACGTTATAACGTAATACTATATAACGTTGTACGTTGTATCGTAATGCTACATAACGTTATACGTTATATCGTAGTGCTACATAACGTTATACGATATACGGTAATGCTACATAACGTCATACGTTATAACGTAATGCTATATAACGTTATACGTTATATCGTAATGCTACATAACGTTATACGATATAACGTATTAGCATATGAAGTTATACGTTATATCGTAATGCTACATAACGATATACGTTATATCGAAATGCTACATAACGTTATACGTTATATCGTAATGCCACATAACGTTATACGTGATATCGTAATGCTACATAACGTTATACGTTATATCGTAATTCTACATAACGTTATACGTTATATCGTAATGCTACATAACGTTATACGTTATATCGTCTAGCTACATAACGTAATACGTTATATCGTTATGCTACATAACGTAATACGTTATATCGCTATGCTACATAACGTTATACGTTATAACGTAATGCTACATAACGTTATACGCTATATCGTAATGCTACATAACGTTATACGTTATATCGTAATGCTACATAACGT
Source organism: Bombus lapidarius (assembly GCA_936014575.1). NCBI lineage: Eukaryota > Metazoa > Arthropoda > Insecta > Hymenoptera > Apidae > Bombus > Bombus lapidarius. The sequence continues at coordinate 37,913 of CAKXZU010000126.1, forward strand.
TATACGTTATATCGTAATGCTACATAACGTTATACGTTATATCGTAATGCTACATAACGTTATACGTTATAACGTATTGCCATATAACGTTATACGTTATATCGTAATGCTACATAACGTTATACGTTATAACGTAATACTATATAACGTTGTACGTTATATCGTAATGCTACATAACGTTATACGTTATATCGTAATGCTACATAACTTTATACGATATACGGTAATGCTACATAACGTCATACGTTATAACGTAATGCTATATAACGTTATACGTTATATCGTAATGCTACATAACGATATACGATATAACGTATTAGCATATGAAGTTATACGATATATCGTAATGCTACATAACGATATACGTTATATCGAAATGCTACATAACGTTATACGTTATATCGTAATGCTACATACCGTTATACGTTATATCGTAATGCTACATAACGTTATACGTTATATCATAATGCTACATAACGATATACGTTATATCGTAATGCTACATAACGTTATACGTTATATCCTAATGCTACATAACGTTATACGTTATATCGAAATGTTACATAACGTTATACGTTATATCGTAATGCTACATAACGTTATACGTTATATCGTAATGCTACATAACGTTATACGTTATATCGTAATGCTACATAACGTTATACGTTATATCGTAATGCTACATAACGTTATACGTTATATCGTAATGCTACATAACGTTATACGTTATAACGTATTGCCATATAACGTTATACGTTATATCGTAATGCTACATAACGTTATACGTTATAACGTAATACTATATAACGTTGTACGTTATATCGTAATGCTACATAACGTTATACGTTATATCGTAATGCTACATAACTTTATACGATATACGGTAATGCTACATAACGTCATACGTTATAACGTAATGCTATATAACGTTATACGTTATATCGTAATGCTACATAACGATATACGATATAACGTATTAGCATATGAAGTTATACGATATATCGTAATGCTACATAACGATATACGTTATATCGAAATGCTACATAACGTTATACGTTATATCGTAATGCTACATACCGTTATACGTTATATCGTAATGCTACATAACGTTATACGTTATATCATAATGCTACATAACGATATACGTTATATCGTAATGCTACATAACGTTATACGTTATATCCTAATGCTACATAACGTTATACGTTATATCGAAATGTTACATAACGTTATACGTTATATCGTAATGCTACATAACGTTATACGTTATATCGTAATGCAACATAACGTTATACGTTATATCGTAATGCTACATAACGTTATACGTTATATCGTAATGCTACATAACGTTATACGTTATATCGTAATGCTACATAACGTTATACGTTATATCGTAATGCTACATAACGTTATACGTTATAACGTATTGCCATATAACGTTATACGTTATATCGTAATGCTACATAACGTTATACGTTATAACGTAATACTATATAACGTTGTACGTTATATCGTAATGCTACATAACGTTAAACGTTATATCGTAATGCTACATAACGTTCCACGTTATATCATAATGTTACATAACGTTATACGATATAACGTATTAGCATATAACGTTATACGTTATATCGTAATGCCACATAACGTTATACATTATATCGTAATGCTACATAACGTTATACGTTATCTCGTAATGCTACATAACGTTATACGTTATATCGTAATGCTACATAACGTTATACGTTATATCGTAATGCTACATAACGTTATACGTTATAACGTATTACCATATAACGTTATACGTTATATCGTAATGCTACATAACGTTATACGTTATATCGTAATGCTACATAACGTTATACGTTATAACGTAATACTATATAACGTTGTACGTTATATCGTAATGCTACATAACGTTAAACGTTATATCGTAATGCTACATAACGTTCCACGTTATATCATAATGTTACATAACGTTATACGATATAACGTATTAGCATATAACGTTATACGTTATATCGTAATGCCACATAACGTTATACATTATATCGTAATGCTACATAACGTTATACGTTATCTCGTAATGCTACATAACGTTATACGTTATATCGTAATGCTACATAACGTTATACGTTATATCGTAATGCTACATAACGTTATACGTTATAACGTATTACCATATAACGTTATACGTTATATCGTAATGCTACATAACGTTATACGTTATATCGTAATGCTACATAACGTTATACGTTATAACGTAATACTATATAACGTTGTACGTTATATTGTAATGCTACATAACGTTATACGTTATATCGTAATGCTACATAACGATATACGTTATATCGTAATGCTACATAACGTTATACGTTATACCGTAATGCTACATAAAGTTATACGTTATATCGTAATGCTACATAACGTTATACGTTATATCGTAATGCTACATAACGTTATACGTTATATCCTAATGCTACATAACGTTATACGTTATATCGTAATGCTACATAACGTTATACGTTATATCGTAATGTTACATAACGTTATACGATATAACGTATTAGCATATAACGTTATACGTTATATCGTAAAGCTACATAACGTTTTTACGTTATATCGTTATGCTACAAAAAGTTATACGTTATAACGTAATGCTACATAACGTTACTCGTTATATCGTAATGCTACATGACCTTATACGTTATATGGTAATGCTACATAACGTTAGACGTTATATCGTAAAGCTACATAACATTATACGTTATATCGTTATTCTACATAACGTTATACGTTATATCGTAATGCTACATAACGTTATACGTTATATCCTAATGCTACATAACGTTATACGTTATATCGTAATGCTACATAACGTTATACGTTATATCGTAATGTTACATAACGTTATACGATATAACGTATTAGCATATAACGTTATACGTTATATCGTTATGCTACATAACGTAATACTATATAACGATATACGTTATATCGTAATGCTACATAACGTTATACGTTATATCGTAATGCTACATACCGCTATACGTTATATCGTAATGCTACATAACGTTAAACGTTATATCGTAATGCTGCATAACGTTATACGTTATATCGTAATATTACATATCGTTATACGTTATATCGTAATGTTACATATCGTTATACGTTATATCATAATGCTACATAACGTTATACGTTATATCGTAATGCTACATAACGTTATACGATATAACGTATTAGCATATGATGTTATACGTTATATCGTTATGCCACATAACGTTATACGTTATATCGTAATGCAACATAACGTTATACGTTATATCGTAACGCTACATAACGTTATACGTTATATTGTAATGCTACATAACGTCATACGTTATAACGTAATGCTATATAACGTTATACGTTATATCGTAATGCTACATAACGTTATACGATATAACGTATTAGCATATGAAGTTATACGTTATATCGTAATGCTACATAACGATATACGTTATATCGAAATGCTACATAACGTTATACGTTATATCGTAATGCTACATACCGCTATACGTTATATCGTAATGCTACATAACGTTATACGTTATATCATAAAGCTACATAACGTTATACGTTATATCGTAATGCTACATAACGTTATACGATATAACGTATTAGCATATGATGTTGTACGTTATATCGTTATGCCACATAACGTTATACGTTATATCGTAATGCTACATAACGTTATACGTTATACGGTAATGCTACATAACGTCATACGTTATAACGTAATGCTATATAACGTTATACGTTATATCGTAATGCTACATAACGTTATACGATATAACGCATTAGCATATGAAGTTATACGTTATATCGTAATGCTACATAACGATATACGTTATACGGTAATGCTACATAACGTCATACGTTATAACGTAATGCTATATAACGTTATACGTTATATCGTAATGCTACATAACGTTATACGATATAACGTATTAGCATATGATGTTATACGTTATAACGTAATGCTATATAACGTTATACGTTATATCGTAATACTACATAACGTCATACGTTATATCGTAATGCTACATAACGTTATACGTTATATCGTAATGCTACATAACGTTATACGTTATAACGCAATGCTACATAACGTTATACGTTATATCGTAAGACCACATAATGTCATACGTTATATTGTAAAACGTTGTACCGTATTACTTTATAACGTAATACCACAGAACGTTATAGGTTTATATACTTATGGGTTAGGAACCGGGTGATGTGCATCGTATAAAGCATCAAAACCGGAGGATAAGGCGCATCGAATTGTCTAGATGACCCCAATAGCAGTGGAGATACGATCAATTAGATTTATTTGGACTTGAAAATTTAAATACTATAATTGCATTGGATTTGACGGGGAAGAGATTTAACATAGGGCAAACCGAATGATGTGCCCTGTATAAAGAATCAAATGTGGAGTATTACGCGCATCGAATTGCCTAGATAACCCCAATAGCAGCGGAGATACGATCAATTAGATTTATTTGGCCTTGATAATTTAAATACTATAATTGCATTGGATTTGACAGGGAACAGAGTTAACGTAGGGCAAACCCAACGATGTGCCCTGTATAAAGAATCATATGTGGATTATAATGCGCTAAGAAATGTCTTCGTAACCCCAATAGCGGCGGAGATACGTTCAATTAGATTTATTTGGCCTAGAAAATTTAAATACTATAATTGCATTAGATTTGACGGGGAAGAGAGTTAACATAGGGCAAACCGAACAATGTGCCCTGTATAAAGAATCAAATGTGTAGTATAAAGCGCTCCGAAATGTCTTCGTAACCCCAATAGCGGCGGAGATACGACCAATTAGATTTATTTGGTCCTGAAAATTTAAATACTATATTTGAATTGGATTTGACGGAGAAGAGAGTTAACATAGGGCAAACCGAACGATGTGCCCTGTATAAAGAATCAAATGTGGAGTATAACGCGCTCCGAAATGTCTTCGTAACCCCAATAGCAGCGGAGATACGTTCAATTAGATTTATTTGGCCTTGAAAACGTAAATACTATAATTGCATTGGATTTGACAGGGAAGAGAGTTAACGTTGGGCAAGACGAACGATGTGCCGTGTATAAAGAATCAAATGTGGAGTATTACGCGCATCGAATTGCCTAGATAACCCCAATAGCAGCGGAGATACGATCAATTAGATTTATTTGGCCTTGATAATTTAAATACTATAATTGCATTGGATTTGACAGGTAAGATAGTTAACGTAGGGCAAACCCAACGATTTGCCCTGTATAAAGAATCAAATGTGGAGTATAACGCGCTCCGAAATGTCTTCGTAACCCCAATAGCAGCGGAGATACGATCAATTAGATTTATTTGGCCTTGATAATTTAAAAACTATAATTGCATTGGATTTGACAGGGAAGAGAGTTAACGTTGGGCAAAACGAACGATGTGCCGTGTATAAAGAATCAAATGTGGAGTATTACGCGCATCGAATTGCCTAGATAACCCCAATACCAGCGGAGATACATTCAATTAGATTTATTTGGCCTTGAAAACGTAAATACTGTAATTGCATTGGATTTGACGGGGAAGAGATTTAACATAGGGCAAACCGAACGATGTGCCCTGTATAAAGAATCAAATGTGGAGTATTACGCGCATCGAATTGCCTAGATAACCCCAATAGCAGCGGAGATACGATCAATTAGATTTATTTGGCCTTGATAATTTAAATACTATAATTGCATTGGATTTGACAGGGAAGATAGTTAACGTAGGGCAAACCCAACGATTTGCCCTGTATAAAGAATCAAATGTGGAGTATAACGCGCTCCGAAATGTCTTCGTAACCCCAATAGCGGCGGAGATACGACCAATTAGATTTATTTGCTCCTGAAAATTTAAATACTATATTTGAATTGGATTTGACGGAGAAGAGAGTTAACATAGGGCAAACCGAACGATGTGCCCTGTATAAAGAATCAAATGTGTAGTATAACGCGCTCCGAAATGTCTTCGTAACCCCAATAGCAGCGGAGATACGATCAATTAGATTTATTTGGCCTTGATAATTTAAAAACTATAATTGCATTGGATATGACAGGGAAGAGTGTTAACGCTGGGCAAACCGAACGATGTAGCCTTTATGAAGACGCAAATGTGGAGTATAACGCGCATCGACTTATCTTCGTAACCCCAATAGCGGCGGAGATACCATCAATTAGATTTATTTGGCCTTGATAATTTAAATACTATAATTGCATTGGATTTGACAGGGAAGAGAGTTAACGTTGGGCAAAACGAACGATGTGCCCTGTATAAAGAATCAAATGTGTAGTATAACGCGCTCCGAAATGTCTTCGTAACCCCAATAGCGGCGGAGATACGACCAATTAGATTTATTTGGTCCTGAAAATTTAAATACTATATTTGAATTGGATTTGACGGAGAAGAGAGTTAACATAGGGCAAACCGAACGATGTGCCCTGTATAAAGAATCAAATGTTGAGTATAACGAGCTCCGAAATGTCTTCGTAACCCCAATAGCGGCGGAGATACGATCAATTAGATTTATTTGGCCTTGATAATTTAAAAACTATAATTGCATTGGATTTGACAGGGAAGACAGTTAACGTTGGGCAAAACGAACGATGTGCCGTGTATAAAGAATCAAATGTGGAGTATTACGCGCTTCGAATTGCCTAGATAACCCCAATAGCAGCGGAGATACATTCAATTAGATTTATTTGGCCTTGAAAACGTAAATACTATAATTGCATTGGATTTGACGGGGAAGAGATTTAACATAGGGCAAACCGAACGATGTGCCCTGTATAAAGAATCAAATGTGGAGTATTACGCGCATCGAATTGCCTAGATAACCCCAATAGCAGCGGAGATACGATCAATTAGATTTATTTGGCCTTGATAATTTAAATACTATAATTGCATTGGATTTGACAGGGAAGAGTGTTAACGCTGGGCAAACCGAACGATGTGCCCTGTATAAAGAATCAAATGTGTAGTATAACGCGCTCCGAAATGTCTTCGTAACCCCAATAGCGGCGGAGATACGATCAATTAGATTTATTTGGCCTTGATAATTTAAAAACTATAATTGCATTGGATTTGACAGGGAAGACAGTTAACGTTGGGCAAAACGAACGATGTGCCCTGTATAAAGAATCAAATGTGGAGTATTACGCGCATCGAATTGCCTAGATAACCAAAATAGCAGCGGAGATACGATCAATTAGATTTATTTGGCCTTGATAATTTAAATACTATAATTGCATTGGATTTGACAGGGAAGATAGTTAACGTAGGGCAAACCCAACGATTTGCCCTGTATAAAGAATCAAATGTGGAGTATAACGCGCTCCGAAATGTCTTCGTAACCCCAATAGCAGCGGAGATACGATCAATTAGATTTATTTGGCCTTGATAATTTAAAAACTATAATTGCATTGGATATGACAGGGAAGAGTGTTAACGCTGGGCAAACCGAACGATGTACCCTTTATAAAGACGCAAATGTGGAGTATAACGCGCATCGACTTATCTTCGTAACCCCAATAGCAGCGGAGATACGATCAATTAGATTTATTTGGCCTTGAAAATTTAAATACTATAATTGCATTGGATATGACAGCGAAGTGAGTTAACATAGGGCAAGCCCAACGATGTGCCCTGTATAAAGAATCAAATGTGGAGTATAACGCGCTCCGATATGTCTTCCTAACCCCAATAGCGGCGGAGATACGATCAATTAGATTTATCTGGCCTTGAAAATTTAAATACTATAATTGCATTGGATTTGACAGGGAAGAGAGTTAACATAGGGCAAACCGAACGATGTGCCCTGTATAAAGAATCAAATGTGTAGTATAAAGCGCTCCGAAATGTCTTCGTAACCCCAATAGCGGCGGAGATACGACCCATTAGATTTATTTGGCCTTGAGAATTTAAATACTATATTTGAATTGGATTTGACGGAGAAGAGAGTTAACATAGGGCAAACCGAACGATGAGCCCTGTATAAAGAATCAACTGTGGAATATAACGAGCTCCGAAATGTCTTCGTAACCCCAACAGCGGCGGAGATACGACCAATTAGATTTATTTGGCCTTGAAAATTTAAATACTATATTTGAATTGGATTTGACGGAGAAGAGAGTTAACATAGGGCAAACCGAACGATGTGCCCTGTATAAAGAATCAAATGTGGAGTATAACGCGCTCCGAAATGTCTTCGTAACCCCAATAGCGGCGGAGATACGACCAATTAGATTTATTTGGCCTTGAAAATTTAAATACTATATTTGAATTGGATTTGACGGAGAAGAGAGTTAACATAGGGCAAACCGAGCGATGTGCCCTGTATAAAGAATCAAATGTGGAGTATAACGAGCTCCGAAATGTCTTCGTAACGCCAATAGCGGCGGAGATACGATCAATTAGATTTATTTGGCCTTGAAAATTTAAATACTATAATTGCATTGGAATTGACAGGGAAGAGAGTTAACGTTGGGCAAAACGAACGATGTGCCTTGTATAAAGAATCAAATGTGGAGTATTACGCGCATCGAATTGCCTAGATAACCCCAATAGCAGCGGAGATACGATCAATTAGATTTATTTGGCCTTGATAATTTAAATACTATAATTGCATTGGATTTGACAGAGGAGTGAGTTAACATAGAGCAAACCGAACGATGTGCCCTGTATAAAGAATCAAATGTGGAGTATGACACGCTCCAAAATGTCTTCGTAACCCCAATAGCAGCGGAGATACGATCAATTGGATTTATTTGGCCTTGAAAATTTAAATACTATAATTGCATTGGATTTGACAGAGAAGAGAGTTAACATAGGGTAAACCCAACGATTTGCCCTGTATAAAGAATCAAATGTGGAGTATAACGAGCTCCGAAATGTCTTCGTAACGCCAATAGCGGCGGAGATACGATCAATTAGATTTATTTGGCCTTGAAAATTTAAATACTATATTTGAATTGGATTTGACGGAGAAGAGAGTTAACATAGGGCAAACCGAACGATGTGCCCTGTATAAAGAATCAAATGTGGAATATAACGAGCTCCGAAATGTCTTCGTAACCCCAATAGCGGCGGAGATACGACCAATTAGATTTATTTGGCCTTGAAAATTTAAATACTATATTTGAATTGGATTTGACGGAGAAGAGAGTTAACATAGGGCAAACCGAACGATGTGCCCTGTATAAAGAATCAAATGTGGAGTATAACGAGCTCCGAAATGTCTTCGTAACCCCAATAGCAGCGGATATACGATCAATTAGATTTATTTGGCCTTGAAAATTTAAATACTATAATTGCATTGGATTTGACAGGGCTGAGAGTTAACGTTGGGCAAAACGAACGATGTGCCTTGTATAAAGAATCAAATGTGGAGTATTACGCGCATCGAATTGCCTAGATAACCCCAATAGCAGCGGAGATACGATCAATTAGATTTATTTGGCCTTGATAATTTAAATACTATAATTGCATTGGATTTGACAGGGAAGAGAGTTAACATAGGGCAAACCGAACGATGTGCCCTGTATAAAGAATCAAATGTGGAGTATAACGCGCTCCGAAATGTCTTCGTAACACCAATAGCGGCGGAGATACGACCAATTAGATTTATTTGGCCTTGAAAATTTAAATACTATATTTGAATTGGATTTGACGGAGAAGAGAGTTAACATAGGGCAAACCGAACGATGTGCCCTGTATAAAGAATCAAATGTGTAGTATAACGCGCTCCGAAATGTCTTCGTAACCCCAATAGCGGCGGAGATACGACCAATTAGATTTATTTGCTCCTGAAAATTTAAATACTATATTTGAATTGGATTTGACGGAGAAGAGAGTTAACATAGGGCAAACCGAACGATGTGCCCTGTATAAAGAATCAAATGTGTAGTATAACGCGCTCCGAAATGTCTTCGTAACCCCAATAGCAGCGGAGATACGATCAATTAGATTTATTTGGCCTTGATAATTTAAAAACTATAATTGCATTGGATATGACAGGGAAGAGTGTTAACGCTGGGCAAACCGAACGATGTAGCCTTTATAAAGACGCAAATGTGGAGTATAACGCGCATCGACTTATCTTCGTAACCCCAATAGCGGCGGAGATACCATCAATTAGATTTATTTGGCCTTGATAATTTAAATACTATAATTGCATTGGATTTGACAGGGAAGAGAGTTAACGTAGGGCAAACCCAACGATTTGCGCTGTATAAAGAATCAAATGTGGAGTATAACGCGCTCCGAAATGTCTTCGTAACTCCAGTAGCAGCGGAGATACGTTCAATTAGATTTATTTGGCCTTGAAAACGTAAATACTATAATTGCATTGGATTTGACGGGGTAGAGAGATAACATAGGGCAAACCGAACGATGTGCCCTGTATAAAGAATCAAATGTGTAGTCTAACGCGCTCCGAAATGTCTTCGTCACCCCAATAGCGGCGGAGATACGATCAATTAGATTTATTTGGCTTTGATAATTTAAAAACTATAATTGCATTGGATTTGACAGGGAAGAGAGTTAACGTTGGGCAAAACGAACGATGTGCCCTGTATAAAGAATCAAATGTTGAGTATAACGAGCTCCGAAATGTCTTCGTAACGCCAATAGCGGCGGAGATACGATCAATTAGATTTATTTGGCCTTGATAATTTAAATACTATAATTGCATTGGATTTGACAGGGAAGAGAGTTAACGTTGGGCAAAACGAACGATGTGCCGTGTATAAAGAATCAAATGTGGAGTATTACGCGCTTCGAATTGCCTAGATAACCCCAATAGCGGCGGAGATACGACCCATTAGATTTATTTGGCCTTGAGAATTTAAATACTATATTTGAATTGGATTTGACGGAGAAGAGAGTTAACATAGGGCAAACCGAACGATGAGCCCTGTATAAAGAATCAACTGTGGAATATAACGAGCTCCGAAATGTCTTCGTAACCCCAACAGCGGCGGAGATACGACCAATTAGATTTATTTGGCCTTGAAAATTTAAATACTATATTTGAATTGGATTTGACGGAGAAGAGAGTTAACATAGGGCAAACCGAACGATGTGCCCTGTATAAAGAATCAAATGTGGAGTATAACGCGCTCCGAAATGTCTTCGTAACCCCAATAGCGGCGGAGATACGACCAATTAGATTTATTTGGCCTTCAAAATTTAAATACTATATTTGAATTGGATTTGACGGAGAAGAGAGTTAACATAGGGCAAACCGAGCGATGTGCCCTGTATAAAGAATCAAATGTGGAGTATAACGAGCTCCGAAATGTCTTCGTAACGCCAATAGCGGCGGAGATACGATCAATTAGATTTATTTGGCCTTGAAAATTTAAATACTATAATTGCATTGGAATTGACAGGGAAGAGAGTTAACGTTGGGCAAAACGAACGATGTGCCTTGTATAAAGAATCAAATGTGGAGTATTACGCGCATCGAATTGCCTAGATAACCCCAATAGCAGCGGAGATACGATCAATTAGATTTATTTGGCCTTGATAATTTAAATACTATAATTGCATTGGATTTGACAGAGGAGTGAGTTAACATAGAGCAAACCGAACGATGTGCCCTGTATAAAGAATCAAATGTGGAGTATGACACGCTCCAAAATGTCTTCGTAACCCCAATAGCAGCGGAGATACGATCAATTGGATTTATTTGGCCTTGAAAATTTAAATACTATAATTGCATTGGATTTGACAGAGAAGAGAGTTAACATAGGGTAAACCCAACGATTTGCCCTGTATAAAGAATCAAATGTGGAGTATAACGAGCTCCGAAATGTCTTCGTAACGCCAATAGCGGCGGAGATACGATCAATTAGATTTATTTGGCCTTGAAAATTTAAATACTATAATTGCATTGGATTTGACAGGGAAGAGAGTTAACATAGGGCAAACCGAACGATGTGCCCTGTATAAAGAATCAAATGTGGAGTATAACGCGCTCCGAAATGTCTTCGTAACACCAATAGCGGCGGAGATACGACCAATTAGATTTATTTGGCCTTGAAAATTTAAATACTATATTTGAATTGGATTTGACGGAGAAGAGAGTTAACATAGGGCAAACCGAACGATGTGCCCTGTATAAAGAATCAAATGTGGAATATAACGAGCTCCGAAATGTCTTCGTAACCCCAATAGCGGCGGAGATACGACCAATTAGATTTATTTGGCCTTGAAAATTTAAATACTATATTTGAATTGGATTTGACGGAGAAGAGAGTTAACATAGGGCAAACCGAACGATGTGCCCTGTATAAAGAATCAAATGTGGAGTATAACGAGCTCCGAAATGTCTTCGTAACCCCAATAGCAGCGGATATACGATCAATTAGATTTATTTGGCCTTGAAAATTTAAATACTATAATTGCATTGGATTTGACAGGGCTGAGAGTTAACGTTGGGCAAAACGAACGATGTGCCTTGTATAAAGAATCAAATGTGGAGTATTACGCGCATCGAATTGCCTAGATAACCCCAATAGCAGCGGAGATACGATCAATTAGATTTATTTGGCCTTGATAATTTAAATACTATAATTGCATTGGATTTGACAGGGAAGAGAGTTAACATAGGGCAAACCGAACGATGTGCCCTGTATAAAGAATCAAATGTGGAGTATAACGCGCTCCGAAATGTCTTCGTAACACCAATAGCGGCGGAGATACGACCAATTAGATTTATTTGGCCTTGAAAATTTAAATACTATATTTGAATTGGATTTGACGGAGAAGAGAGTTAACATAGGGCAAACCGAACGATGTGCCCTGTATAAAGAATCAAATGTGTAGTATAACGCGCTCCGAAATGTCTTCGTAACCCCAATAGCGGCGGAGATACGACCAATTAGATTTATTTGCTCCTGAAAATTTAAATACTATATTTGAATTGGATTTGACGGAGAAGAGAGTTAACATAGGGCAAACCGAACGATGTGCCCTGTATAAAGAATTAAATGTGTAGTATAACGCGCTCCGAAATGTCTTCGTAACCCCAATAGCAGCGGAGATACGATCAATTAGATTTATTTGGCCTTGATAATTTAAAAACTATAATTGCATTGGATATGACAGGGAAGAGTGTTAACGCTGGGCAAACCGAACGATGTAGCCTTTATAAAGACGCAAATGTGGAGTATAACGCGCATCGACTTATCTTCGTAACCCCAATAGCGGCGGAGATACCATCAATTAGATTTATTTGGCCTTGATAATTTAAATACTATAATTGCATTGGATTTGACAGGGAAGAGAGTTAACGTAGGGCAAACCCAACGATTTGCGCTGTATAAAGAATCAAATGTGGAGTATAACGCGCTCCGAAATGTCTTCGTAACTCCAGTAGCAGCGGAGATACGTTCAATTAGATTTATTTGGCCTTGAAAACGTAAATACTATAATTGCATTGGATTTGACGGGGTAGAGAGATAACATAGGGCAAACCGAACGATGTGCCCTGTATAAAGAATCAAATGTGTAGTCTAACGCGCTCCGAAATGTCTTCGTCACCCCAATAGCGGCGGAGATACGATCAATTAGATTTATTTGGCTTTGATAATTTAAAAACTATAATTGCATTGGATTTGACAGGGAAGAGAGTTAACGTTGGGCAAAACGAACGATGTGCCCTGTATAAAGAATCAAATGTGTAGTATAACGCGCTCCGAAATGTCTTCGTAACCCCAATAGCGGCGGAGATACGACCAATTAGATTTATTTGGTCCTGAAAATTTAAATACTATATTTGAATTGGATTTGACGGAGAAGAGAGTTAACATAGGGCAAACCGAACGATGTGCCCTGTATAAAGAATCAAATGTTGAGTATAACGAGCTCCGAAATGTCTTCGTAACGCCAATAGCGGCGGAGATACGATCAATTAGATTTATTTGGCCTTGATAATTTAAATACTATAATTGCATTGGATTTGACAGGGAAGAGAGTTAACGTTGGGCAAAACGAACGATGTGCCGTGTATAAAGAATCAAATGTGGAGTATTACGCGCTTCGAATTGCCTAGATAACCCCAATAGCAGCGGAGATACATTCAATTAGATTTATTTGGCCTTGAAAACGTAAATACTATAATTGCATTGGATTTGACGGGGAAGAGTGTTAACGCTGGGCAAACCGAACGATGTGCCCTGTATAAAGAATCAAATGTGTAGTATAACGCGCTCCGAAATGTCTTCGTAACCCCAATAGCGGCGGAGATACGATCAATTAGATTTATTTGGCCTTGATAATTTAAATACTATAATTGCATTGGATTTGACAGGGAAGAGTGTTAACGCTGGGCAAACCGAACGATGTGCCCTGTATAAAGAATCAAATGTGTAGTATAACGCGCTCCGAAATGTCTTCGTAACCCCAATAGCGGCGGAGATACGATCAATTAGATTTATTTGGCCTTGATAATTTAAAAACTATAATTGCATTGGATTTGACAGGGAAGACAGTTAACGTTGGGCAAAACGAACGATGTGCCCTGTATAAAGAATCAAATGTGGAGTATTACGCGCATCGAATTGCCTAGATAACCAAAATAGCAGCGGAGATACGATCAATTAGATTTATTTGGCCTTGATAATTTAAATACTATAATTGCATTGGATTTGACAGGGAAGAGTGTTAACGCTGGGCAAACCGAACGATGTACCCTTTATAAAGACGCAAATGTGGAGTATAACGCGCATCGACTTATCTTCGTAACCCCAATAGCAGCGGAGATACGATCAATTAGATTTATTTGGCCTTGAAAATTTAAATACTATAATTGCATTGGATATGACAGCGAAGTGAGTTAACATAGGGCAAGCCCAACGATGTGCCCTGTATAAAGAATCAAATGTGGAGTATAACGCGCTCCGATATGTCTTCCTAACCCCAATAGCGGCGGAGATACGATCAATTAGATTTATCTGGCCTTGAAAATTTAAATACTATAATTGCATTGGATTTGACAGGGAAGAGAGTTAACATAGGGCAAACCGAACGATGTGCCCTGTATAAAGAATCAAATGTGTAGTATAAAGCGCTCCGAAATGTCTTCGTAACCCCAATAGCGGCGGAGATACGACCCATTAGATTTATTTGGCCTTGAGAATTTAAATACTATATTTGAATTGGATTTGACGGAGAAGAGAGTTAACATAGGGCAAACCGAACGATGAGCCCTGTATAAAGAATCAACTGTGGAATATAACGAGCTCCGAAATGTCTTCGTAACCCCAACAGCGGCGGAGATACGATCAATTAGATTTATTTGGCCTTGAAAATTTAAATACTATAATTGCATTGGAATTGACAGGGAAGAGAGTTAACGTTGGGCAAAACGAACGATGTGCCTTGTATAAAGAATCAAATGTGGAGTATTACGCGCATCGAATTGCCTAGATAACCCCAATAGCAGCGGAGATACGATCAATTAGATTTATTTGGCCTTGATAATTTAAATACTATAATTGCATTGGATTTGACAGGGAACAGAGTTAACGTAGGGCAAACCCAACGATGTGCCCTGTATAAAGAATCATATGTGGATTATAATGCGCTAAGAAATGTCTTCGTAACCCCAATAGCGGCGGAGATACGTTCAATTAGATTTATTTGGCCTAGAAAATTTAAATACTATAATTGCATTAGATTTGACGGGGAAGAGAGTTAACATAGGGCAAACCGAACAATGTGCCCTGTATAAAGAATCAAATGTGTAGTATAAAGCGCTCCGAAATGTCTTCGTAACCCCAATAGCGGCGGAGATACGACCAATTAGATTTATTTGGTCCTGAAAATTTAAATACTATATTTGAATTGGATTTGACGGAGAAGAGAGTTAACATAGGGCAAACCGAACGATGTGCCCTGTATAAAGAATCAAATGTGGAGTATAACGCGCTCCGAAATGTCTTCGTAACCCCAATAGCAGCGGAGATACGTTCAATTAGATTTATTTGGCCTTGAAAACGTAAATACTATAATTGCATTGGATTTGACAGGGAAGAGAGTTAACGTAGGGCAAACCCAACGATTTGCCCTGTATAAAGAATCAAATGTGGAGTATAACGAACTCCGAAATGTCTTCGTAACGCCAATAGCGGCGGAGATACGATCAATTAGATTTATTTGGTCCTGAAAATTTAAATACTATATTTGAATTGGATTTGACGGAGAAGAGAGTTAACATAGGGCAAACCGAACGATGTGCCCTGTATAAAGAATCAAATGTGGAGTATAACGAGCTCCGAAATGTCTTCGTAACGCCAATAGCGGCGGAGATACGATCAATTAGATTTATTTGGCCTTGATAATTTAAATACTATAATTGCATTGGATTTGACAGGGAAGAGAGTTAACGTAGGGCAAACCCAACGATTTGCCCTGTATAAAGAATCAAATGTGGAGTATAACGCGCTCCGAAATGTCTTCGTAACCCCAATAGCAGCGGAGATACGATCAATTAGATTTATTTGGCCTTGATAATTTAAAAACTATAATTGCATTGGATTTGACAGGGAAGAGAGTTAACGTTGGGCAAAACGAACGATGTGCCGTGTATAAAGAATCAAATGTGGAGTATTACGCGCATCGAATTGCCTAGATAACCCCAATAGCAGCGGAGATACGATCAATTAGATTTATTTGGCCTTGATAATTTAAATACTATAATTGCATTGGATTTGACAGGTAAGATAGTTAACGTAGGGCAAACCCAACGATTTGCCCTGTATAAAGAATCAAATGTGGAGTATAACGCGCTCCGAAATGTCTTCGTAACCCCAATAGCAGCGGAGATACGATCAATTAGATTTATTTGGCCTTGATAATTTAAAAACTATAATTGCATTGGATTTGACAGGGAAGAGAGTTAACGTTGGGCAAAACGAACGATGTGCCATGTATAAAGAATCAAATGTGGAGTATTACGCGCATCGAATTGCCTAGATAACCCCAATAGCAGCGGAGATACATTCAATTAGATTTATTTGGCCTTGAAAACGTAAATACTGTAATTGCATTGGATTTGACGGGGAAGAGATTTAACATAGGGCAAACCGAACGATGTGCCCTGTATAAAGAATCAAATGTGGAGTATTACGCGCATCGAATTGCCTAGATAACCCCAATAGCAGCGGAGATATGATCAATTAGATTTATTTGGCCTTGATAATTTAAATACTATAATTGCATTGGATTTGACAGGGAAGATAGTTAACGTAGGGCAAACCCAACGATTTGCCCTGTATAAAGAATCAAATGTGGAGTATAACGCGCTCCGAAATGTCTTCGTAACCCCAATAGCAGCGGAGATACGATCAATTAGATTTATTTGGCCTTGATAATTTAAAAACTATAATTGCATTGGATATGACAGGGAAGAGTGTTAACGCTGGGCAAACCGAACGATGTACCATTTATAAAGACGTAAATGTGGAGTATAACGCGCATCGACTTATCTTCGTAACCCCAATAGCAGCGGAGATACGATCAATTAGATTTATTTGGCCTTGAAAATTTAAATACTATAATTGCATTGGATATGACAGTGAAGACAGTTAACATAGGGCAAACCGAACGATGTGCCCTGTATAAAGAATCAAATGTGTAGTATAACGCGCTCCGAAATGTCTTCGTAACCCCAATAGCGGCGGAGATACGATCAATTAGATTTATTTGGCCTTGATAATTTAAAAACTATAATTGCATTGGATTTGACAGGGAAGACAGTTAACGTTGGGCAAAACGAACGATGTGCCCTGTATAAAGAATCAAATGTGTAGTATAAAGCGCTCCGAAATGTCTTCGTAACCCCAATAGCGGCGGAGATACGACCAATTAGATTTATTTGGTCCTGAAAATTTAAATACTATATTTGAATTGGATTTGACGGAGAAGAGAGTTAACATAGGGCAAACCGAACGATGTGCCCTGTATAAAGAATCAAATGTGGAGTATAACGCGCTCAGAAATGTCTTCGTAACCCCAATAGCAGCGGAGATACGTTCAATTAGATTTATTTGGCCTTGAAAACGTAAATACTATAATTGCATTGGATTTGACAGGGAAGAGAGTTAACGTAGGGCAAACCCAACGATTTGCCCTGTATAAAGAATCAAATGTGGAGTATAACGCGCTCCGAAATGTCTCCGTAACCCCAATAGCGGCGGAGATACGATCAATTAGATTTATTTGGCCTTGAAAATTTAAATACTATAATTGCATTGAATTTGACAGGGAGCAATGTTAACGTAGGGCAAACCGAACGATGTGTCCTGTATAAAGAATCAAATGTGGAGTATAACGCGCTCCGAAATGTCTCCGTAACCCCAATAGCGGCGGAGATACGATCAATTAGATTTATTTGGCCTTGAAAATTTAAATACTATAATTGCATTGAATTTGACAGGGAGCAATGTTAACGTAGGGCAAACCGAACGATGTGTCCTGTATAAAGAATCAAATGTGGAGTATAGCGCGCCCCGGATTGTCTTCCTAACCCCAATAGCGGCGGAGATACGATCAATTAGATTTATTTGGCCTTGAAAATTGAAATACTATAATTGCATTGAATTTGACAGGGAAGAGAGTTAACGTTGGGCAAAACGAACGATGTGCCCTGTATAAAGAATCAAATGTGGAGTATAACCCACTCCCAAATGTCTTCGTAACCCCAATAGAGGCAGAAATACGATCAATTAGATTTATTTGGCCTTGAAAATTTAAATACTATAATTGCTTTGGATTTGTCGGAGAAGAGAGTTAACATAGGGCAAACCGAACGATGTGCCCTGTATAAAGAATCAAATGTGGAGTATAACGAGCTCCGAAATGTCTAAGTAACCCCAATAGCAGCGGATATACGATCAATTAGATTTATTTGGCCTTGAAAATTTAAATACTATAATTGCTTTGGATTTGACGGGGAAGAGAGTTAACATAGGGCAAACCGAACAATGTGCCCTGTATAAAGAATCAAATGTGTAGTATAACGCGCTCCGAAATGTCTTCGTAACCCCAATAGAGGCAGAAATACGATCAATTAGATTTATTTGGCATGGAAAAATTTAAATACTATAATTGCTTTGGATTTGACGGGGAAGAGAGTTAACATAGGGCAAACCGAACGACGTGCCCTATATAAAGAATCAAATGTGTAGTATAACGCGCTCCGAAATGTCTTCGTAACCCCAATAGCGGCGGAGATACGACCAATTAGATTTATTTGCTCCTGAAAATTTAAATACTATATTTGAATTGGATTTGACGGAGAAGAGAGTTAACATAGGGCAAACCGAACGATGTGCCCTGTATAAAGAATCAAATGTGTAGTATAACGCGCTCCGAAATGTCTTCGTAACCCCAATAGCAGCGGAGATACGATCAATTAGATTTATTTGGCCTTGATAATTTAAAAACTATAATTGCATTGGATATGACAGGGAAGAGTGTTAACGCTGGGCAAACCGAACGATGTAGCCTTTATAAAGACGCAAATGTGGAGTATAACGCGCATCGACTTATCTTCGTAACCCCAATAGCGGCGGAGATACCATCAATTAGATTTATTTGGCCTTGATAATTTAAATACTATAATTGCATTGGATTTGACAGGGAAGAGAGTTAACGTAGGGCAAACCCAACGATTTGCGCTGTATAAAGAATCAAATGTGGAGTATAACGCGCTCCGAAATGTCTTCGTAACTCCAGTAGCAGCGGAGATACGTTCAATTAGATTTATTTGGCCTTGAAAACGTAAATACTATAATTGCATTGGATTTGACGGGGTAGAGAGATAACATAGGGCAAACCGAACGATGTGCCCTGTATAAAGAATCGAATGTGTAGTCTAACGCGCTCCGAAATGTCTTCGTCACCCCAATAGCGGCGGAGATACGATCAATTAGATTTATTTGGCTTTGATAATTTAAAAACTATAATTGCATTGGATTTGACAGGGAAGAGAGTTAACGTTGGGCAAAACGAACGATGTGCCCTGTATAAAGAATCAAATGTGGAGTATTACGCGCATCGAATTGCCTAGATAACCAAAATAGCAGCGGAGATACGATCAATTAGATTTATTTGGCCTTGATAATTTAAATACTATAATTGCATTGGATTTGACAGGGAAGATAGTTAACGTAGGGCAAACCCAACGATTTGCCCTGTATAAAGAATCAAATGTGGAGTATAACGCGCTCCGAAATGTCTTCGTAACCCCAATAGCAGCGGAGATACGATCAATTAGATTTATTTGGCCTTGATAATTTAAAAACTATAATTGCATTGGATATGACAGGGAAGAGTGTTAACGCTGGGCAAACCGAACGATGTACCCTTTATAAAGACGCAAATGTGGAGTATAACGCGCATCGACTTATCTTCGTAACCCCAATAGCAGCGGAGATACGATCAATTAGATTTATTTGGCCTTGATAATTTAAAAACTATAATTGCATTGGATTTGACAGGGAAGACAGTTAACGTTGGGCAAAACGAACGATGTGCCCTGTATAAAGAATCAAATGTGGAGTATTACGCGCATCGAATTGCCTAGATAACCAAAATAGCAGCGGAGATACGATCAATTAGATTTATTTGGCCTTGAGAATTTAAATACTATATTTGAATTGGATTTGACGGAGAAGAGAGTTAACATAGGGCAAACCGAACGATGAGCCCTGTATAAAGAATCAAATGTGGAATATAACGAGCTCCGAAATGTCTTCGTAACCACAACAGCGGCGGAGATACGACCAATTAGATTTATTTGGCCTTGAAAATTTAAATACTATATTTGAATTGGATTTGACGGAGAAGAGAGTTAACATAGGGCAAACCGAACGATGTGCCCTGTATAAAGAATCAAATGTGGAGTATAACGCGCTCCGAAATGTCTTCGTAACCCCAATAGCGGCGGAGATACGACCAATTAGATTTATTTGGCCTTGAAAATTTAAATACTATATTTGAATTGGATTTGACGGAGAAGAGAGTTAACATAGGGCAAACCGAGCGATGTGCCCTGTATAAAGAATCAAATGTGGAGTATAACGAGCTCCGAAATGTCTTCGTAACGCCAATAGCGGCGGAGATACGATCAATTAGATTTATTTGGCCTTGAAAATTTAAATACTATAATTGCATTGGAATTGACAGGGAAGAGAGTTAACGTTGGGCAAAACGAACGATGTGCCTTGTATAAAGAATCAAATGTGGAGTATTACGCGCATCGAATTGCCTAGATAACCCCAATAGCAGCGGAGATACGATCAATTAGATTTATTTGGCCTTGATAATTTAAATACTATAATTGCATTGGATTTGACAGAGGAGTGAGTTAACATAGAGCAAACCGAACGATGTGCCCTGTATAAAGAATCAAATGTGGAGTATGACACGCTCCAAAATGTCTTCGTAACCCCAATAGCAGCGGAGATACGATCAATTGGATTTATTTGGCCTTGAAAATTTAAATACTATAATTGCATTGGATTTGACAGAGAAGAGAGTTAACATAGGGTAAACCCAACGATTTGCCCTGTATAAAGAATCAAATGTGGAGTATAACGAGCTCCGAAATGTCTTCGTAACGCCAATAGCGGCGGAGATACGATCAATTAGATTTATTTGGCCTTGAAAATTTAAATACTATAATTGCATTGGATTTGACAGGGAAGAGAGTTAACATAGGGCAAACCGAACGATGTGCCCTGTATAAAGAATCAAATGTGGAGTATAACGCGCTCCGAAATGTCTTCGTAACACCAATAGCGGCGGAGATACGACCAATTAGATTTATTTGGCCTTGAAAATTTAAATACTATATTTGAATTGGATTTGACGGAGAAGAGAGTTAACATAGGGCAAACCGAACGATGTGCCCTGTATAAAGAATCAAATGTGGAATATAACGAGCTCCGAAATGTCTTCGTAACCCCAATAGCGGCGGAGATACGACCAATTAGATTTATTTGGCCTTGAAAATTTAAATACTATATTTGAATTGGATTTGACGGAGAAGAGAGTTAACATAGGGCAAACCGAACGATGTGCCCTGTATAAAGAATCAAATGTGGAGTATAACGAGCTCCGAAATGTCTTCGTAACCCCAATAGCAGCGGATATACGATCAATTAGATTTATTTGGCCTTGAAAATTTAAATACTATAATTGCATTGGATTTGACAGGGCTGAGAGTTAACGTTGGGCAAAACGAACGATGTGCCTTGTATAAAGAATCAAATGTGGAGTATTACGCGCATCGAATTGCCTAGATAACCCCAATAGCAGCGGAGATACGATCAATTAGATTTATTTGGCCTTGATAATTTAAATACTATAATTGCATTGGATTTGACAGGGAAGAGAGTTAACATAGGGCAAACCGAACGATGTGCCCTGTATAAAGAATCAAATGTGGAGTATAACGCGCTCCGAAATGTCTTCGTAACACCAATAGCGGCGGAGATACGACCAATTAGATTTATTTGGCCTTGAAAATTTAAATACTATATTTGAATTGGATTTGACGGAGAAGAGAGTTAACATAGGGCAAACCGAACGATGTGCCCTGTATAAAGAATCAAATGTGTAGTATAACGCGCTCCGAAATGTCTTCGTAACCCCAATAGCGGCGGAGATACGACCAATTAGATTTATTTGGCTTTGAAAATTTAAATACTATATTTGAATTGGATTTGACGGAGAAGAGAGTTAACATAGGGCAAACCGAGCGATGTGCCCTGTATAAAGAATCAAATGTGGAGTATAACGAGCTCCGAAATTTCTTCGTAACGCCAATAGCGGCGGAGATACGATCAATTAGATTTATTTGGCCTTGAAAATTTAAATACTATAATTGCATTGGAATTGACAGGGAAGAGAGTTAACGTTGGGCAAAACGAACGATGTGCCTTGTATAAAGAATCAAATGTGGAGTATTACGCGCATCGAATTGCCTAGATAACCCCAATAGCAGCGGAGATACGATCAATTAGATTTATTTGGCCTTGATAATTTAAATACTATAATTGCATTGGATTTGACAGAGGAGTGAGTTAACATAGAGCAAACCGAACGATGTGCCCTGTATAAAGAATGAAATGTGGAGTATGACACGCTCCAAAATGTCTTCGTAACCCCAATAGCAGCGGAGATACGATCAATTGGATTTATTTGGCCTTGATAATTTAAATACTATAATTGCATTGGATTTGACAGAGAAGTGAGTTAACATATGACAAAACGAACGATGTGCCCTGTATAAAGAATCAAATGTGGAGTATAACGAGCTCCGAAATGTCTTCGTAACGCCAATAGCGGCGGAGATACGATCAATTAGATTTATTTGGCCTTGAACATTTAAATACTATAATTGCATTGGAATTGACAGGGAAGAGTGTTAACGTTGGGCAAATCGAACGATGTTCCCTGTATAAAGAATCAAATGTGGATTATTACGCGCATCGAATTGCCTAGATAACCCCAATAGTAGCGGAGATACGTTCAATTAGATTTATTTGGCCTTGAAAATTTAAATACTATAATTGCATTGGATTTGACAGGGAAGAGAGTTAACATAGGGTAAACCCAACGATTTGCCCTGTATAAAGAATCAAATGTGGAGTATAACGAGCTCCGAAATGTCTTCGTAACGCCAATAGCGGCGGAGATACGATCAATTAGATTTATTTGGCCTTGAAAATTTAAATACTATAATTGCATTGGATTTGACAGGGAAGAGAGTTAACATAGGGCAAACCGAACGATGTGCCCTGTATAAAGAATCAAATGTGGAGTATAACGCGCTCCGAAATGTCTTCGTAACCCAATAGCGGCGGAGATACTATGAATTAGATTTATTTCGATTTGATAATTTAAAAACTATAATTGCATTGGATTTGACAGGGAAGAGAGTTAACGTTGGGCAAAACGAACGATGTGCCTTGTATAAAGAATCAAATGTGGAGTATTACGCGCATCGAATTGCCTAGATAACCCCAATAGCAGCGGAGATACGATCAATTAGATTTATTTGGCCTTGATAATTTAAATACTATAATTGCATTGGATTTGACAGAGGAGTGAGTTAACATAGAGCAAACCGCACGATGTGCCCTGTATAAAGAATCAGATGTGGAGTATAACGCGCTCCGAAATGTCTTCGTAACTCCAATAGCAGCGGAGATACTATCAATTGGATTTATTTGGCCTTGAAAATTTAAATACTATAATTGCATTGGATTTGACAGAGAAATGAGTTAACATAGGGCAAAACGAACGATGTGCCCTGTATAAAGAATCAAATGTGGAGTACAACGAGCTCCGAAATGTCTTCGTAACGCCAATAGCGGCGGAGGTACGATCAATTAGATTTATTTGGCCTTGAACATTTAAATACTATAATTGCATTGGAATTGCCAGGGAAGAGTGTTAACGTTGGGCAAATCGAACGATGTTCCCTGTATAAAGAATCAAATGTGGATTACTACGCGCATCGAATTGCCTAGATAACCCCAATAGTAGCGGAGATACGTTCAATTAGATTTATTTGGCCTTGAAAATTTAAATACTATAATTGCATTGGATTTGACAGGGAAGAGAGTTAACATAGGGTAAACCCAACGATTTGCCCTGTATAAAGAATCAAATGTGGAGTATAACGCGCATCGAATTGCCTAGATAACCCCAATAGTAGCGGAGATACGTTCAATTAGATTTATTTGGCCTTGAAAATTTAAATACTATAATTGCATTGGATTTGACAGGGAAGAGAGTTAACGTAGGGTAAACCCAACGATTTGCCCTGTATAAAGAATCAAATGTGGAGTATAACGCGCATCGAATTGCCTAGATAACCCCAATAGCGGCGGAGATACGACCAATTAGATTTATTTGGCCTTGAAAATTTAAATACTATAATTGCATTGGATTTGACAGGGAAGAGAGTTAACGTAGGGCAAAGCGAACGATGTGCCCTGTATAAAGAATCAAGTGTGGAGTATAACGCGCTCCGAAATGTTTTCGTAACCCCAATAGCTGCGGAGATACGATCAATTAGATTTATTTGGCCTTGAAAATTTAAATACTATAATTGCATTGGATATGACAGTGAAGAGAGTTAACATAGGGCAAACCGAACGATGTGCCCTGTATAATGAATCAAATGTGGAGTATAACGCGCTCCGAAATGTCTTCGTAACCCCAATAGCGGCGGAGATACGATCAATTAGAATTATTTGGCCTTGAAAATTTAAATACCATAATTGCATTGGATTTGACAGGGAAGAGAGTTAACGTTTGGCAAAACGAACGATGTGCCCTGTATAAAGAATCAGATGTGGAGTATTACGCGCATCGAATTACCTAGATAACCCCAATAGTAGCGGAGATACGTTCAATTAGATTTATTTGGCCTTGAAAATTTAAATACTATAATTGCATTGGATTTGACAGGGAAGAGAGTTAACGTAGGGTAAACCCAACGATTTGCCCTGTATAAAGAATCAAATGTGGTGTATAACGCGCATCGAATTGCCTAGATAACCCCAATAGTAGCGGAGATACGTTCAATTAGATTTATTTGGCCTTGAAAATTTAAATAGTATAATTGCATTGGATTTGACAGGGAAGAGAGTTAACGTTTGGCAAAACGAACGATGTGCCCTGTATAAAGAATCAGATGTGGAGTATAACGCGCTCCGAAATGTCTTCGTAACTCCAATAGCAGCGGAGATACGATCAATTAGATTTATTTGGCCTTGAAAATTTAAATACTATAATTGCATTGGATTTGACGGGGAAGAGCGTTAACGTAGGGCAAACAGAACGATGTGCTCTGTATAAAGAATCAAATATGGAGTATTACGCGCTCTGAAATGTCTTCGTAACCCCAATAGCGGCGGAGATACGATCAATTAGATTTATTTGGCCTTGAATACTTAAAAACTATAATTGGATTGGATTTGATAGCGAAAAGAGTTGACATAGTGCAAACCGAACGATGTGCCCTGCATAAAGAATCAAATGTGGAGTATAACGCGCATCGAATTGTCTATATAACGCCAATAGCAGTGGAGATACGTTCAAGTAGATATATTTGGGCTTTGAAATTCGAAAACGGTAATTGCATTGTATTTGCCGCTGAAACTTTAATCTAGGCTCGAGACTTTCTAATCGCAAACCAAAAAATAACTAATAAAGATGAAAGAAAAATATAAATCGCGGATGCTATTCCCAGTGCACATGGTCGACCAACGATCATTGCGACCGCTGTCCGTTCGCATGTACGTGCTCGAGCAATAAATGTTCGTTTCGAAACCCTCTCCGTACTCTCGCGACCACGACCATGATATTCGAAAAACCAATAGGCAAAGCTCAAGACAAATGGTATGCTCCATTCGTGATGCCTGCTTCAGAGACAATTTTTCAAAGCAAATGTCCTGAAACGGGTTGGACACGCGTAAACGGGGCTACCCGACGAGAGACTGTGCCAACCTGCCCCGCCCAACCTACTTATGGTTAACACTCATGCCAGAAAATATGCTACCTATCCTACCCGGAAACCTATATTTAAAATTAAAAAAATGGTAAAACAAGGACACCAACACATTCACTCCACGGTTCTCAATCATAACCCGGGCGCAAAGGCATACAGTAGAGAGACGTCCCGGGACGCCTCCGACACCCGAGTTCGATATACAACTTTCACACTCTAAAGTACGTACCATTTTCCTGAAATCGACTGACGATGACTAGCGACCATTGTATGTATATCATGTAAAGAAATAATTTGACTAGAATAGATCGTCGTATTTTAATCAATGAAATTATCATTGTAGTTTAATACTGAGATTAGTAATATTATTATTTATAAACCACTTATTAACCCCATTTATTAACACTGTTTTTTTCAATGATAATTGGATTCATATTTCCCAATCCATAACTATTTCAAGATTATAATAAATAGCAAAAGCGACGCAATTCCACAGCCTAATCACATACACACGTAGTGGAAAATACGTCGTGCACGATACGCTAACGCAACGTCAGTCGCTGAAAAAATTGTTAAGCTTATAAACTACTCATCGTGCCCATTGCCTTCCTCCCATCCAAGAAGCACCTGGGCACGTGAGTGAGATTCTGACAATAAACATGGAAGGGGTTAAACCTGAAAATCCTGTGCTAAAAATATGATTAGTCTATCTATTATATTTTGTATCTAACGGGCTAATATTCTTTGACTTTGCAATCTAATTTCATTTCAAATTTACTGTATTATTTTAATGAACAATTAAACTATTAAACTGAATGAAGATAATTAATGAAGAATATACCTATTCATTAAACATAAACTAAGATTCAATGCAAGTAATACTTATATCAATGAACAACAATGGACTCTAAATGAACTTTATTACTCGAAATATCCTCAGGCGATATCTTTATCAAAACACATCTTTGAAAACACAAAGAAACGTTCAAAATTTGTTTTGATTCTGAAACCAGCCTGTCGCGAAGTGTTCTCTTGCACGTGAAATTTGATAATATTTATTATAACGGACAGACAAAGTTAAACTTTAACATATACTTTTTATCATGTTCCATATCCCGAATTTTACCGAAATTATACTATTAAGTACACTGTGTATACTAAAATAATAAAACTGCTCCGTACGTAATTCATAAACATAAGTGAATTTCCATATTAACGAAGTCTGAAGGTATCAGACATCTTCACTACAAAATACTTAAACCAAGTCATTTCGTCGTTTATTTCAATACTCATATATATGCTCACATGGATACTTTGTTTTTATAAATATATAGTAGTATTGAATATAATTTGATTTTATGAATAATTATAATTAATATATTGTGTAATTTTCAATCATATGCATATATATACTAATCATATCTAATAATATAATGATATAATTATATTATTATCAACATTATACTACTTACACAAAATACTTTATATTGTAATATGTAAATATCATACTTATATATATTATATATATATATATTATCATCAACATTTAAAAACGCGATGCGCAAGAAAACCTATCCTAAACTAATAAATAAAATATAGACAAAAAATGTTGCTACTCAAGGGTATAATAAATACCCGCGGTCACTACGCTCGTCAAAAGTTCTACGTATACAACCAGTCACCCGTGTCGATTCGGACCTTTCATCCTTCCACATGATTGAGTGACCGGAGGAACAAAAACACATGCAACTCACGATTAGATGTGAAGTATGTTGTCCTGGATGTTGTTCGAATCCAAGGGAATTCGTCATCAAGCCATCATCAAATTGGAACCGTCGAATTCAATGGAAGAAAACTATAACAAGGCATAGAATATTCTAATTTACTCGTAGTGACGGTGTTAATTACTTTAAAAGTTTGAAATAATAGAAGACTAATTTCTATTAAATAAAATTTTTTAATAATAATATTCAATTTAAGAATGAAAAATTTACAAGTTTTCAAATCTTCAATCAAATTTTATTTTTTAAACTATCTAACTATTATTTATTTTAATTATTAAATGAAATATAAGGAATCGACTTAAATAAAATACAAAATACATAGTTACTTACATTTTTGGCTTTTGAAACACCACTAGGTCTTTTCCAAGAAACAGGAAGAAAGGAAAGAAGTGACATACCTTTAACAAAATATGAATCATTATAATTTGTTTTGAGAAATGCGATGGTTGATCAAAAAATTTAACATAATAAAATATGAAACTCTATGAGGACTTGAAACTTTAATAGCAAAAGAAATTAAAATTATAATAAACTCTAATTAAGATTGAAATTGAAATGCTAATATAAAAATTTAAAACTAGATTTTAGTTTTTAATTAATAACAATTACAGCGAAATACAAGGAATAAAGTTAATAAAATACAAAGAGTGAAGATTCTTACATGCTCAAATTTGAAACACCGCTACATCCTTCCCAAAGAAGAAGAAAAAAATGGAAGTTATGAAAAACCTGTAACAAAACGTATTAAATATTATAATTTGTTCTTGAAAGCGTACTTGTGATTGTTAGAAAATTTAAGACAATGAAAAATAAAACTCTATTCAAACTTGAAATTTTAAGAATAAAAAGAATTGAAATTCTAATAAAGTTCACTGAATATATAAAAAGTGGAACTTTAACATAATAATGACTTAGAAATTGAGACTCTATCGATTTCTGAACGATGTCAAACATTTTTATTGTGTATTTCAAGAGCAAAATTTTAAGATTTTAGTTCGATAAATAAATTAAAATACAATGTACGACAATACTTACATTCTTGAGTTCCAGGAAAGGCTTTATCCTCTTGCGAGACCTACAACTCTACTACCGAAAACGAATGTTTAACAAAAAAAGAAAAAAAAAGAAGAATAATAGACTATTAACGCGTCCGTTATGTCAACTAACAATCGGCGAACACACTGACTCTAATTTCGCGTCTGATTATTATAATTACATTTAATAAAAGTTATTATGCTTTAAATCAATATTAAATGTGATGTAACGCAGCAAACACTGACTCTACCTTATTAGAGGTAGGGGATAGGGAAAGGAAATCTTTTTCTTTTTTCTGTCGAGTGTTTGTTTACGAAAATACTGCTTTCTTAGAACTACGAATTAATTATTATTTATTTACCATAGGTAGAATCATATATCATATCAAGAGCACGAAAATATACGTATAAATATCATACTAAGAATACGAAAGAAAATATATCGTTAGTATATTTAAAATATTTTTCAAAGTATTTTTTATCATTGTCAAATATATATATATGAATATTTCATAATACGATTGATTTGTAAAAATTATCCGCCAAATTGAATGTCCGCCATTACAACTTCAAATATTTTATGCATTACGTGACTTCGTTCTAATGCAACATGGCGCACTTTTTCTGACCGTTAAACAAATCTGCGCAATACGAAAAAGACACGATTCGCAGAACCTGTTCAAACTTGTCTGTGATAACGTACTTTCTCGAATGTAATAAAAGTTATTGAGAAAGACGAAATTAATTAACGAAATTAATAGTCAATATTATATTACAGACAATTTACGAATAATGAAGCAAAATAAAAAAGTTATTTGAATTTCTTACTCAAATGAAAC
This sequence comes from Bombus lapidarius, assembly GCA_936014575.1. NCBI lineage: Eukaryota > Metazoa > Arthropoda > Insecta > Hymenoptera > Apidae > Bombus > Bombus lapidarius. Next base: position 68,191 of record CAKXZU010000126.1, read on the forward strand.
AGAGTCGAGAGAATTCATGTTAAATTTATATTAAACGATCTATTCAATTTCTTCGGAAACATAATTTAATATATTCGAAAGAAAAAAATAATTTCTTTAATCTTGCCTTTTTCATCTTGGTATTCTTAATAAACCGTGAATTTAGAATTTGTTATATTAGATATTAATTAATATCACGAAATATTTATAAGAAATGGAGTTGATTTAATAGTGAATAAATATTACCTCATTTCGACGAAAAGTTATCAAATTTATCGTTAATCACCATGGCGTCCTTTTGACTTTCACCCCGTCCTTTCGAATTTCGTAGCATCCCTCTAATACATCAAAACTTCCCCCGAAATCAAATAATAGTAATTTGCACAAAAAAAGTAGAACATTAAAACAAATGTAACAACAAAAGTAACAATAGAGTGAGTTGGAACGGTAGAAAAATGTCTACCAAAGTGCCAAAGCCACTTGTCGCAAAATGACACGTATGGATATACGTCCGATCCCTCTGACTGTCCACGCTAAACTGACACCCCGCACCGCGATTTATCCAACGAGTTTCGGTTAGGGAGGAGTAGGGGGCTAGAGATGTCGGCTATCCGTGCATACACGAATAGGATTCGTCAAATTCCTGAAACACCTACACTCAAGGATATGTTTTTCAGTAATAAACATATTATGTTTCAAAACAAAGAACAATACGTTAGGCTGAACAGTGAGATGAACGTAAAAGGTATAGAGAGTAAACACAAATGATTTAATATCATTTTGACGGATAAAAATGAATCTGAAACGAAGATATCTGCGCTTATACGTTGTCACTTGATTAAATAAAATTGACTAATAGATAGAAAGTTGGAAAAATATAATTTTTTCAAACATAACATGTAATAGAATATTATAAAATATTAATGGCAATGGCCTTAGGCGATCCCATTATCAAAGCACGGCATTGAAAATGTAAAACTAAATCTAATTATAAAATATTAAATTATAAAAACGTTACATAGCAAACACTGTCTCTAAGACCACATTGCACCCGGTCACAAAAAATTTCCGAAAGTAAAACTGCATTAACAGAGAAGGATGGGGGAAGTGAGCGTCTTTTTCCAAAAAATACTGCTGTTTCCAATTAATTTATTCATCAATAAAAAATATTCTATTACGAAAATAGAATATATTTGAAATATTATTTGTGCTTTGTACGATATTTCCTGATATTGACAAGTATTTATAAACATTATAAATGTAATACAATCTATCTGAAAAAATTATACTACGGATGTTCGTTTCTTACTTATAAACTACATTTTTTTAATAAATATTCAAAAATGCTTGTGACAAACCAAAATTCTATATGTAAACATATCCGAGGATAGTGTCACGACCGGCTTACTTCAAAACCGGAGATAAAGATGTGGCACTTGGCAACTTGGCAAGCACTTGGCAACAATGTATATCGCCGAAGCGAAGTGCCTAATGAACCATCAATATCCCAACGGTCCTTCCGTCGAATGTTCGATAAGAAGGCGTGTGTGGCAACAGTCGCGGACGCCTAACGAACTCGCGGATAGTGGGGAGGATTGAGGGGTGACAAAGACAAATAACCGAATCCGATCGGAAGTCGAGTTGTAAGAGTCAGTCTTAAAGAGTCACGCATAGAGTTCGGAAGTAAATCGTAAACCCAGTGTTAGAAAAAAGTAAAGTTTCTTTTTTATTTTTCATCTTAAATTTCTTTTTTATTTTATTTGTCATTTTACGTGACAAAATCATCGACAAGTTCACTCCTGTAATGATTATGATCCTGTATGTAATGATTTTAAAAACAGTACGAGTTTACGGTTGTACGAACTATTTTACGAAAAAGATAGTTATCCGACGATATTAAAATTCTGAGCATAATGTTGATGTACGTACAACAGATACTCATGGGAAAACCCAACGAAACTAATAATAAAATCAATGAATTAGAAAAAAAAGAGCTATAGGCAAATATAATATACAGTAGCATAATCTGCATTTTATTATAAAATAATTGATCCGAGCAGAATCTATTATAAAAGAAGATTGCTGAATATGATAGACATTGTCGAATACTAATTGCATAAAATCATTTAATTAATTTTCAAAGAATTTGATATTTCTTCAAGGAATCAATAAGTCTCTCGCTAATAGCCTAATAGATCCTTTGATAGATCTAACGAAGAAATATCTAACCGCGATTACAGCCAATTAGTTCATATTATTCGCTACGTAATTAATATCTGTATCACGTACAGCGATGCAGGCGGTATTGAAGAAAATAGCCATTTTATGTTACAACTATAACGAGTAAATTTACTCGTTTAACTTGAGAGGAATCAAAAAGGTACCTGACTTTTAAGTAAGCATTAAATAAGAATTTTAAATATCGCAAACAGTGATCCAGGTCTTATTCGAGAAAAAGGAACATTCTATTATTTAATTAGCACGAGTAAATGAACGAATATCGATAATATAATATAACGCTTAATATGAATTTTATCTGTCTGATTATTTAATACCTTAACTTATTTCACAGCAACGTCATCGACTGCCGTTAGGCTTTTCCTCCCTTTTTGTTCAAGCTAATTGATTGTCGAAAACTAGTATCAAAAAAGTATGAATTTAGTTTTAGCTTGTAGAAACTATTAAAATGATAAAAATGGATATCGTATTAAATTGTTAAAGACGCCTATTTACGATAAAAATTAAGAAATTGTTCGATTTGATTTTGTTATAATGGAAAAACCGCCTCTTGCTATGTAAAAAAATTGTTACCGTTTGATTAACATCCCGACACCTTGTCAAGCTATGTAAGGAACACGCAAGTCGCGCGCGAGCTTTTTCGTGCTTGAACTCCCGGAGAGTGAACATCGAAAAGGATCTTAAATATAAGGTAAGTAAAAAAAATATCAAACAATAACATTGAAACTAGTAATTTATAACGTCTAAGCCATTAATTTATAACGCTTAAGTAATTAATTTATAACATTTAAGCCATTAATTTATAACATTTAAACCATTAATAATTGAATTTTAACTATTAATTAATAACATTTAAGCTATTAATTTACAACATCCAGGCCATTAATTTAAAACATTTAAACTATTACTTTATACATTTAAACCATTAATTTCTAACATCCAAACTATTAATTTATAACATTTAAGCTATTAATTTGTAACCTATAAGCTATTAATTTACAACAATTGGACCATTAAATAACAACATTTAAAACTTTTATTTTAACATTTAAACTATTAATTAACAATATTAGAAACATTTATTTATTACATTTAAACCATTAATTTATAACATTTATACTATTAATTTATAACATTTAACCTATTAATTAATAACAATTAAACCATTAATTTATTACAATCAAACCATTAATTAACGACATTTTAACCATTACTTAATAGCAATTAAAGTATTAATTTATAATATTTAAACTGTTGAGAATTTTGGATCTTTGGAACCGAAATAATGTTATAGGAACACAAAATTTACACTTTTAATTAATATTGAAATAGTTATACATTTATTTAATGGACGATTTCTGTTATATTTATCGATACATATTTGCACGCGTCTCAGCACTTTCTTCTATACCCGACTATTAACCGACTGTTCCAGATGCTTCTAACGACTGAACTGTTTACATTCATCTGTTTTCGAGACGCCGCTACACGCATACTTCCACACACTGATACTCGCATACAAGTTCTCTTACTGCGCGTTTAACCTAATCCAGCACAGAAAATTATACATATCACAACATAAACCACTAATTTATAACATTTGAACAACGATATCATGCTAAAAACTACTTTAATATAGTCTAGTATAGATCATCCAAAACTGTTTGGTTTGGTTAACACACGTGTTAATTATTAAAAAAAATTATTGATAAATTAAGAAGCTGTAAATGTTCTTTTTAATTGAAATAAAGTCTTAAAGTCTTAATACTAAAGTACAATAAAACTGTCTGATACGTATCAAAAATCACTGAACGTTTTATTCTCAAACTTTTATATTAGAGTTTCAATTTACATATTTATTAGAGTTTAGTCTTTATTATTGCTAAAGTTCCATATCTTTCATTATGTATTAACGATATTAATGATATCTTATGTTTTGTTATAGATATATCACAGCTTCAACTTCTTTGTCTTCTTTGGGAATGCTGCAATGGTGGCTCAAAAGCCAAGAAACATAATCTTATTCGCAATTGTTACTGAATATTGTCCTAAATATGTTTTCTATTTCTCAATTTCATCAATTTGTCTGTTTGAATACAATAAATTTGCGCGCGCTCGTGTATACGAAAATCGAGCGTTCCTATTGGTGGAATATATTGCGAAGTCATATCGGGCGTTCCTATTGGTTCGGAATATTGGAAAGACGTAGTTTCAACCGAGCCGAGCGGTGACACACTCCTGAAATTCGTGCAGCGAAAATTTGTCTTGTCGTGCGTTATCCTGCTGTTAGTACCTTGATTTCGACTTTATCAACGATTCTACACTTTCATCTAGTTCATTCAAATAGCACGTTCGTATTTAATCGTTTATTGATTATAATCTTAGTAAAATTATACTGTATCTGGAAATTTTCTTTTACTTTTATAATTGACTGCGCATTTGGCAATTTACAGTTATTGATCGTTTATATTATCGATCTTTGAGGTAGAATTTTTGTTCTATTATTACTTTATTTCACTATAGTTAGTTTCATTGTTGTAAGTTATTGATTTATTGTACATTTATTCTTGACTGTATTTCTGTTGGGATTACGTTAAAATTATCGATAATTCACATTACCGGCCTTTACTATAATTTGTTCTGTTACTGAAAATTATTGGTTTTGTCGTACATTTATTTGAAATTGTTGGTTTTCTTTTGTGTAGATTATTGACTAGTCACTACTGAAAAGACTGAAAGAATACCGATTCACATCACAGACGCCACAAGCGATTAACAATCGATAATTCGGACTGAAACAAGATGGACGTCATAGATAATTATTTATATATCGAATCGTTGATTTCTCATGCAGATTTGGTAATGATTGCAGTATTATAACAAAGCAGAGGTACGTATACAACTATTTTCTTCTTTATTGGATCAATAGTAATCGATATTTGCTAAATAATTGCTATACAGCTTACGATTGGCATATAATAACATCATTTTATAAATAGTTGCATAATTTGTTGAAAATATTAGATTATCGTTAATAATCGGATATACTATTAAGTAATTAATTAATGTTTTTATATTAATATATAGCAAATTATGCAAATCATTTAATTGTTATTAGAAAACAATCTATTGCGAAGTTGTTATATTTTTGTATATTGAAATGAGAAAATATTAATATAATATAATATAATGAGAAAAATTTTTATAGTAATTATATTTTAACACAATTTCAATTTGTATTGTTATTAATATTTCAAGTTTGAATAGAGTTTTATATTTCATTAGTTTATACTTCTTTAACAATAAACGATATATTTTTAAGAACAAATTATAATATTTCATATGTTTTGTTTCAGTTTTTCATAATTTCTACTTTTTCCTGTGCTTTGGAAAGGACGCAGTGATGCTTCAGAACTAAGCATGTAAGAATCTCTGCATATTGTATTCCAATTAATTTTATTCCTTGTATTTTGCTTTAATTATTCAAAATAACAAAAACAAGTCTGATTTTATACTTTAATGTCAGAGTTTCAGTTGTTACAGTAATTAGAGTTCACTAACAATTTAACTTTTTTATTGTTATTAAAGTTTAAGGTTTTCATAGAATTCCATATTACGTTATTTAACATTTTTTTGCTGAATCATTACTTAAGTTTCAAAATAAATTATTCACGCGTGTATTATTTATATATCTATAAAAAGACATATGTTTTGTTAAAGGTTTATCACTCCTTCTTCTTCCTCCTGCTTCCTGAAAAGGACCTAGTGGTACTTCAAAAGCCAAGAATGTAAGTAATATGTAAATTATTTAATTGTATTGCTATGTATTTCAATTTGCTACTCCTAATTTGAATATTGTCATTAAAATTTTAATAGAGATTAATAGACATTAATCTTCCACTGCATTAAATTTTCCAATTAATTAACGTCATATTTAAGAGCAAATTATAATATTCCATACATCATTACAGTGTTTTCCATGATGGGATTGCATGACTCCTCCTTGATAACGGTCTTCACGACGACTTTTCCTGGGCTACCATAGCATCGATGACTACGTTCCTCGCATCTTATCGCATGAGTCGCATGCATTTTTGTCCTTCTGGTCACTCAATCATGTCATAGGACGAAAGGTCCGAATCGATACGGGTGATTGGTTGTATTACGTAGAATTTTTTGCGAGCACAGTGACCGCGGGTATTTATTATACCCGTAAATAGTAACATTTTCTTTTTCTATGTATTATTTATTAGTTCAGGATAGATCTTCTTGCATATCGCGTTTTTGTTTATGTTATTTACATGATAATGAACTATTTTATATTGACAATATTAATAATACTAATAACTGATAAAAATGATATTATATTAACAATTAATTTGAATATTTGTGATTGAAGACATGTATGTTCACTATAATCACTTTTAAAGTTGGAGTGTATTAAAAATGTATATCTACAGAGAGTTGCAATGATTTAATTAAATATTTCGTAGTGATGAAGTCGGATGTCCTCCGACTTCGTTGCATTAAAAATTGCAATTATTACATATTTAATAATAACGATAATAAATCATTTTTTATTTCACCTTCTTTTCTCTGATGGCACTATCATGATGGATTTAATTGTTTGCCATTCATTTTTGAATTTGAGTATTAATTTAAAATATACATATAGGGATAGTAAAGTTCAGTTCTGTCGTACAAATATGGAATTTTATGTGCAAGAAGAAATTTCGCGACAGGAAAATTTTGGAATCAAAGCAACAAGTTTTGAATACTGCTTTTATACATTCGAAAATGTGCTTTGACGAAGGAATTGCCTGAGATTGTTTGCAATAATATCTAACTTTCGTAATACCACATAACGTTATACGTTATATGGTAATGCTACATACCGTTATACGTTATATGGTAATGCTACATAACGTTATACGTTATAACGTAACACTATATAACGTTGTCCCGCGCTCCGCACGTGCCGTAACGGGAATTACAATATGCAAATAACGCGAGCAGAAATCTGACACATAATAAGATAAATAAAGTAGAATAAAATAAAATAAAACATGCTAGTAGAAGATTAATTAAAGGTAAATACGCGTAGTATTCACATAGCGGCGATTAGTAGATTAACAAATAGGGACATACCTGTGTAAGACAACCTAGTAGAACTTAGCAATAAATCAAAAATATGTTCGAACTAGCAGTGACTCGAACAAACCACAAAATAATCAAATAAGAATAATTGTATTCAAAATAATAATAAAGAAGTAAAATGGAATATAAAAATATACACTAGTAAATTACTAAAAACAACATAACCTGAACTAACTAGTAAGCCAGGTAAACCAATCAAAGCAACCTGCGATTTGAATAAAAGTAATCTATAATTTGACAATTCAAACTACGATTCGAAAATTCTATCAATCAAAGCAACCTGTGATTTGAATAAAAGTAATCTATAATTTGACAATACAAATTACGATTCGAAAATTCTACCAATCAAAGCAACCTGCGATTTGAATAAAAGTAATCTATAATTTGACAATTCAAACTACGATTTGAAATTCTATCAATAAAAATCAACTCGCGATCTGAACTGACTAATAAACTATGATTATGTACGAATTGACAATCCAAATGGTTAGCCAACTAATCAAGAATAATTCACGATTTAAAATAAATAAACAAACCATTATTGAATATTACAATAAGAATAATTTATGACAATTCAAACTACAATTCGAAATTCTATCAATCAAGAGCCACCCGCGATTTGAACAAACTAATTAATAAATTATGATTATGTACAAATTGACAATCCAAATGGTTAGCCGATTTGACAATTGGATGAACTACGATCTAAGATTTTAACCAATCAAGACTAACTCGCGATTTGAATTAAAGAAGGAAGGAAAAAGGAACAGACTAGAAATACATATTCTAATAACAAATGCGAAATACAAAAAATATATGTATATATATAAATATATATATATATTCCCTACCCTAGATAAATAGCAATAAAATACATAAAATATACAATACGCGAAACTACAGTATTAAGATAAACTAGTAAAATTGAAACACTTTATACAAGTTACATTGTGAAACACATGCATACATATATATATATAAATAATTTAGAAGAAATAAAATTATTAAAACTAATTTTAGGAATATCACATGACAATTATACTGTTAAAATCATCGAACAATTAATAATTTAGAACAGAATAAAGAGCAATTGAAATATACGATTCTACATTATTAAAACTAGCTAATACATTTAAGGAAATTATATATGAAAATTATATTGTATACATATATATGTGTTTCATATTATCAATAATCAATAAATATAAAAATATACATACGCGAAACTACAGCATTAAGATAAACCAGCATTTAAAATTGAAACACTTTATACAAGTTACATTGTGAAACACATACATATATATATGTCGGAGATGAAAGAACACCGGAGCCTCCCTTTGGAACTTTGGGAAAATCCCGTAATATTGTAATCTAGATTCTACCACAGCCGTAATTAAACAATTGTCATTCAATCCGATTGCATTTATTCGAGATTTGTAACAGTGAGCTTGGGCTCGAGGCGACAACCAGTCGCCAACGTAGCCGCGGTCAAGGGATGAACGTTTGTCTAACAAAGGTATGGAGTAATAGTATAGCTCTCCTTAAAAGAAATAGTTGTAGCGATACTTGACAGTAGACATTCCAACTGTCTCTGTCCCGTGGCTCGCCACACGCAGACCCTATTGTCTGGGTAAGATGATTGCCAGATGTCGAGGCGTCTCCACAGTGCATGTTCAGTTAGCCTGAGGACCCGTTATAAATCTTAAGATTTAGTTAACTAAAGTCCTTCAAACGGACAAACAGTCTTTGTCCCAACTACGGGAAGATAGGGGAAACCTACTCTCTCACGAACGACGCCTCCCGCTAGCGACTTTTCCTCAAGGGCGGCTAGCATCCTTTTCTAACCACCGATATGGAAATTGACCAATTAACAGCAACGTCAATTTCCCTCACCTTCTGAACGAAGGCATCGCTCCACGAATCCGATGATCTCGTGCCCTTAGACACACCCCGTCATAGTTTTCCTCTGTGGCATCATCGCGACGGAAAGTCACTTCTTTTTGCGATCTCATTGACGAGAAAGAATAACGTCTTTACAATCAGTGAATATTCCACGCTTGCTAACCAAGAGTCGGACTTAGAGTTTGTGAAAACATACATCTATTACCCCCTTGACCGCGGATTCGTTATCGAACCCAGGACCATTGTCATTAGCGTCTCGAGTATCAAATTACCACGGTTACTTGTCGATATCTGTAACAATCATATTTGCTCTAGTCAATATCTTCTCTGTTGCATAACGACGACGTCTAATCACAACGAAGATTCGTTTCACGCCCTTAACCCCAACCCTAATTATAACGCCAACCCGACATCAGAAGTGGGATCAGTGCCGGTTATAACAGAGAAAGAGCTTACGACCATTGTGCGCGAGTTAATTCAGTCACTAGTGCAAAATCGAGTGCGGAATCTAACAATTTTTCCCTACTGCGTTTCAACCCTGAAACCTCGAGCTCCGACCCCGCTGCATGATTGGCGGCTATCAATCTGATTATGGAGGAAAATCCTTTACAAAGCAGTGCTCCGAAAGGAAACTATAAATTCGATGACGAGCGTCGAGTCGATTTCTACTTAGTGGATGCGTCAACTGGTAGATCAAGTCACCTGGGTGAGTCGTTTCCATTTTACTCCGATTTTGGAACCGAGTGTTCACTGATTAAAGAATCCGTGGTCTTGAGATTTTCTGGCAAAAGAACGATTGATATAGCAGCAAAGCGAGGAATAAGAAATGTTTGTATTAAAGGTACATCCCAAACCTTTTCCATCGTATGTACTAATGGTTTTACATTGTAGATAAATTCTCATGTTCTTACCGATGATTATTTAAAATATGATATCGTGATTGACCGTGAAATTTTAAGTCCAATATTTTTTACGTAATATTGCACAAAATAGCCTCGTTATGTGTAAAACCAAATTAACTAACGTCTGTAATAAAACCGCTGAAAACGAGATCGATATTATTGAAGTTGACACTGACGTATATGGGAATGATAAAAGTCGATTAATTTCTCTTCTCGAAAATTCAAAGATTCATTCGTTACGGGTTTCCTACGTACTTGCGTAAATAAAAGCTAGTTGGAAATACGATTAATTGGCACTAACATCACCGTACAAAGAAGTCCTTATAGATTTAGCGAGGAGGAGCGCAGAATAGCACGTGAGAGAATAAGCGAATCAATTCGAGCAATAATCATAAGGCCTAGTAATTCACCGTTCGCGAGCCCTATGTTACTCGTGGGGAAGAAAGACTCCTCAGATAGATCATGTGTAGATTTTCGAGGACTAAGAGAAGTTACGGTCGCGGATCGGTATCCCCCACCTCTCATTGCGGATCAAATCGCGAAGTTGCAAAAAGCGAGGTGCTTTTATTCATTTTTTAATTCTACGGAGCACACAACATTTGTTACCCCCGACGGGAAATACGAGTATATGACGATGCCGTTTGGATTGAAAAAAAAATGTACCGTTTGTTTTTCATAAGGCCATTCTCAATGTCTTGGACGACCTCGCCTACTCGTACGTTATTGTTTATTGGATAACGTCCTAATTATCGCCGACTCGATAGATCAAGCCATAGAAAGATTGGACATGGTTTAAATACCTACGTAAAGGCCGGATTCTCTTTTAATTTTTCCAAATGCTCTTTTCTAAAGACATTGACACTCTATCTTGGGATATGTGATTCATAACGGAGAAGTTCGTCCCAACCCGGGTAAAACACACGCATTGAATTCTTTACCTGCGCTAACGAGCATCACACAGCTTAGGCAATTCATGGGTTTAGCCTCCCACTTCCGAAAATTCGTCCCTAAATTTTCACGGGTAATGAAACCCCTGTATGCACTTACTTCCGGCAACAAAAACATAACTGGGACAGATAGGCATGAAAAATAAGGCGAAAAATCATTTCTGTTCTGACTGACGAGCCGGTGTTAATGATATTTGACCCCAATTATCCGACAGCAATACACACTGACGCTAGTCCGGATGGATATAGGGCCATTTTAATGAATAAGATTGACGGTAAAACAGAGTAGTAGAATACTGTAGTAAGAAAACTAGTCCCGCGGAATCCAAGTATCATCCGTATGAACGAGAGACGTTAGCAGTTGTAAACACCGTTAAACGTTTTCACCAGTATCTACATGGACAAGAACTTTTCGTTATCGACTGTAATTCTTCGTAGGCATCTTGCAATAGAGTGAATTTAAATGACAGAGTTTACAGGTAGTGGGCTTGCTTACGAACTTTTAATTTTGATATTATGTATTGATAAGGCAAACGAATGGCTCACGTAGATTTCTTCTAGCGGAATCCCATAGACGTGGATCACAGTATAACTAACGAAGTCGCGGATAAAGAAATTAATCTGGTCGAAATCTCAGGAAATTAGCTATTAGCGGAACGACGTCGCGATCCCCCAAATTCCATAAACCGTCAATAAATTACAAAACGATGAGCTTGCGAAAGGCGTCGCAAATACCTATGAATTACGATCCGATACCTTTTATTGCAGAATACGAAGAAAAGGCAGAACTCTCTGCTTGCTCAGTGTCCCGGTAGTTTTTAGGTGGTCCGTTATTAGTCGTGTGCATCAGTCAATTATGCACTTAGGTTGGGGTAAAACGCTCGAGAAGCTGTACGGGTATTACTGGTTCGAAGGAATAGCGAAATATGTTCGTAAATTCGTAGAGAGCTGTCATGCTCGTCCAGTTTCTAAGGCAAGTTCAGGTAAGATACAAGCCGAACTACATCCTATACCTAAGACCAGCATACCTTGGCATACAGTGCACATGGACGTATCGGGCAAACTAAGCGGTAAAAGTGAATTGAAAGAATATGTTATTATTTTGGTCGATGCTTTCACTAAATTCGCGTACCTGCATCGTATCCGTAAAATAGATTACCTTAATACCACTAAAGCGCTCAAGTCCGCTATATTTTTATTCGACAGTCCCTGCCGGATAATAGCAGATCAAGGAAGATGTTTTACGGTCGAAGAATTCCAAGATTTTGTCAAAGTAAAAATTATTAAACTCCACTTAATAGTAACCAGTGCTAGTAGAGTCAATGGACAGATAGAGCGTATTATGGGCACGCTGAAGAACATGTGTACAACAATAGAAATGACCCGGCGGTCATGACAAGACGCGATTGGGGAAATACAATTGTCCTTGAATTGCACCACCAACCGCGTGACTAAATCGAGTTCGTTAGAATTACTAACCGGTAAAACAGTAAGACCATAAGATTTATTGCTACCCGACAATATTGAAGGAAGAGAAGTAGATATCTCCAATGTAAGACAGCAGGCAATAGAGGACATAGAGAATAGCGCTAAGTATGATAAAGATAGATTCGACAAAACTAAAGTTATAGTGGTTAGGTTTAATCTCGGTGATTTTGTATTACAAAAAAAACGAGGAAAGAAATCAAACCAAACTAGACCAAAATTCCGAGGTCCATTTGTAATAGCAGAAGTTTTGGAGGGAGACAGGTATATCTTAAAGACGTTAGACGGTAAACGGTCGTATAAATACAGTCACGATAGATTGAGAAGGGTGCCAGATAGTTGCATTCCTGCTGAGTTGGACGTCTGTAGTGATGGCAACCACAGTGACCATGACGATATGAGTACCCCGATCTCGGAAGATCAGTAGCACTGGCCATAACACCTGGCGGAGCGTAGTTCATACGCATCTCGGGGCGACAATGTAATAAAGCTCAGTGAGAACGTGTGATGCTGTTCACATGCATTCCGGGGCAATAATATAGTAAAGCTCAGTGAGAACGTGTGATGCTGTTCACATGCATTTCGGGGCAATACTATAGTCAAGCTCAGTGAGAATGTGTGATACTGCTCACATGCATTTCGGGGCAATAATATAGTAAAGCTCAGTGAGAACGTGTGATGCTGTTCACATGCATTCCGGGGCAATAATATAGTAAAGCTCAGTGAGAACGTGTGATGCTGTTCACATGCATTTCGGGGCAATACTATAGTCAAGCTCAGTGAGAATGTGTGATACTGCTCACATGCATTTCGGGGCAATATTATGGTAAAGTTTGATGAGAACGTGCGATGTAATTCACATGCACCTTGAGATCACATTATGGTAAAGTTTGACGAGAACGTGCGATGTAATTCACATGCACCTTGAGATCACATTATGGTAAAGTTTGATGAGAACGTGCGATGTAGTTCACATGCACCTTGAGATCACATTATGGTAAAGTTTGATGAGAACGTGCGATGTAGTTCACATGCACCTTGAGATCACATTATGGTAAAGTTTGATGAGAACGTGCGATGTAGTTCACATGCACCTTGAGATCACATTATGGTAAAGTTTGTTGAGAACGTGCGATGTAGTTCACATGCACCTTGAGATCACAGTATAGTAAAGTTTGATGAGAACGTGCGATGTAGTTCACATGCACCTTGAGACCACAGTATGGTAGAGTTTGATGAAAACGTGAAATTCAATTCACATGCACAGTATGGTAAAGTTTGATGAAAACGTGTAATGCAGTTCACATGCATCTTGAGATCACAGTATGGTGAAGCTCGACGAGAACGTGTGATGTAATTCACATGCATCTTGGGGCGATAGTATGGTAAAGCTCGGCGAGAACGTGGAACAAAACTCTATGTGCTTGCACGATCTATAAAAACGAGACTCACTTGGGTACGAAATTGAGAAATGGTCCATCATGTCATTACGATCTGACTGACAACCCACAGGATGCAGCTAGCCCTCTGAATACTAATTATAGCATTATTAATTTTTATTCTCTTTTATTTTTCGTTGCCAAATCTCCGAACAAAATTTTGTTCTTGAACTGGATCCTTAGCTTATTTGGACATTTAATTAAATTGTAAATAATGTTAGTTGTATCAAGTCTAATGTTATAAGACTCAATATTTTAGTTACACCCGAGGACGTGTGATAGTCAGAATGGCCGTGTCGGAGATGAAAGAACACCGGAGCCTCCCTTTGGAACTTTGGGAAAATCCCGTAATATTGTAATCTAGATTCTACCACAGCCGTAATTAAACAATTGTCATTCAATCCGATTGCATTTATTCGAGATTTGTAACAGTGAGCTTGGGCTCGAGGCGACAACCAGTCGCCAACGTAGCCGCGGTCAAGGGATGAACGTTTGTCTAACAAAGGTATGGAGTAATAGTATAGCTCTCCTTAAAAGAAATAGTTGTAGCGATACTTGACAGTAGACATTCCAACTGTCTCTGTCCCGTGGCTCGCCACACGCAGACCCTATTGTCTGGGTAAGATGATTGCCAGATGTCGAGGCGTCTCCACAGTGCATGTTCAGTTAGCCTGAGGACCCGTTATAAATCTTAAGATTTAGTTAACTAAAGTCCTTCAAACGGACAAACAGTCTTTGTCCCAACTACGGGAAGATAGGGGAAACCTACTCTCTCACGAACGACGCCTCCCGCTAGCGACTTTTCCTCAAGGGCGGCTAGCATCCTTTTCTAACCACCGATATGGAAATTGACCAATTAACAGCAACGTCAATTTCCCTCACCTTCTGAACGAAGGCATCGCTCCACGAATCCGATGATCTCGTGCCCTTAGACACACCCCGTCATAGTTTTCCTCTGTGGCATCATCGCGACGGAAAGTCACTTCTTTTTGCGATCTCATTGACGAGAAAGAATAACGTCTTTACAATCAGTGAATATTCCACGCTTGCTAACCAAGAGTCGGACTTAGAGTTTGTGAAAACATACATCTATTACCCCCTTGACCGCGGATTCGTTATCGAACCCAGGACCATTGTCATTAGCGTCTCGAGTATCAAATTACCACGGTTACTTGTCGATATCTGTAACAATCATATTTGCTCTAGTCAATATCTTCTCTGTTGCATAACGACGACGTCTAATCACAACGAAGATTCGTTTCACGCCCTTAACCCCAACCCTAATTATAACGCCAACCCGACATATATATATATATATATATATATATATATATATATGTATGTATATGTATATATGTATATATATATATATATATATATATGTATACAATAAATTTAGAAGAAATAAAATTATTAAAACCAACTTGAGGAATGTCACATGGAAATTATACACGATGCTACATTATTAAACTAATTGACACGTTAATATATATGCATGTGCACTTTATATTACTAGCCTAAACAATCAATAATTCAATAAATACGATAATACAGTACTCGAAATGATACTATTGAGATTAACTATCACTCTGAGATCTAAAGAACCTTTATGAAGCCACACTGTGAAATACATACATACATATATATATATATATATATTTATAAAATAAATTCAGAAGAAATAAAATTATTAAAATCAATTTGAAGAATATCACATGAAAACTATATTGTTAAATATCATCAAACAACCAGTAATTTAGAAAAGAATAAAAAACAATTAAAATATATTATTCTACATTATTAAAACTAGTTAACATGTCAGTAAATTTAAACTATATATGAAAATATATTGTAAAATATATATATATATGTATATGTGTTTTACATTATTAAACCAAACAAGCAATAATCTAATAAATATAAAATACAATACAAGAAATTACACTATTAAGACTAACTAACATTTTAATATTAAAAGAATTCCATACATCTTGAGACACAAATACATATAGATATATATATACACAACCTAACACATGTAAAAGAAATAAAATGCACAATATCACACTATTGAAACTAATTAATATTTAGATAAACTCAAAGAAATTTTACATTGTAAAATAAATATATATATATATATTACTATCAAGTCAAACAACTAATAACCAAATAAACACAATGAAATAAATATACTAGACTACCTTGTAAATATTACATTACATTCAACTAAACTGACTAAAAATTTAACCAACAAAATAATATATATATATATATATAAGCATCAAACATAATCAACACAAATGTCACACGATTCTTCGTTCCTGCCCAAGACACTTCACACGTTGACTACGCCTTCTGGGACCACTCACACATTTTGGAATCCATCTTCCTCTTGCGCTGAAACAACACATGTAGTAAATAAAAGATGAATGACACAAGACAAATTAAAAATAATAAAACAAAACAAAGAACGCACTGGGACAACCTGCATAAGGAACCTTTGACAAAGACATCTCCGTATTCACCATTGAAAATCATAATCACCAAAACCTATACCGAAAAAACAATAAATCAAACAAGACACCGGAGGCAATAATCAAATGGAAATATTAACGAGATAAGTAAAATAACTTCAAGACACATCTCACGAAGTCACTGCATATACTGGGAGCATACAGCAGAGAAGATTGCTCTGACCAGAAGAGCAGTGACACAGGAGAACATCCAGGATTCCGGCAGAAGTCTCCTGAGGGAAGTGAGGCTTCGCACAGTCATCTGTATCGTCTTCACGAGCCATCCACACATTTTTGGAATCTCTCCTCCTTCTTGCGCTAAAACAATACAAGCAAGATCAGGCAGACAAACAGACGAAACACCATAGGAAAGAGGATAAAGTTAAAATAAATAAAATAATATATACTCGTACAGGTTGGATAAGTGCAGGAATTTCTACGTCCATAACCAACATAACCTGCACCCACAGAGGAAAACATAAAAACCCTAACAAACTAAAATATCGAGGAAACTTAAATAAAATAAAATAAATAATAACCAACACTAAGAATAATTTATTCGATCTACAATATCGAACATAACCGCCAAACTACACATTACCACGCACAAAACACGCATTAAAACCTACTATGAATCAAAAGAAATGTAAACTACTACATAAAGACGATCAAATGGATGAAATATTATAAGGAACCACTAAAATACCAAACAAACCTAAAATAAATAAATTAAATACTAGGAATAATTTGTTCGATCTACAATATCGAGCTAAACCGTCAAATCACGCACTACCACACACAAACACACGTTAAAGCTTAATGCCGTATTCACAATTGAAAATGTAAACTACTACATAAAAACGATAAAATGGACGAAATACCATTAGAAATAAGACAAGGCTGAAATAAAATGATACAACAAACTAAAATACCGAGCAAATTTAAATAAAATAAAATAGATAAAAGGCAACACTAAGAATAATTTATTCAATCTACAATATCGAACTAAACCGTCAAAACCACGCACTACTACGCACAACCACGCATTAAAAGAAAATGTAAACTATTACATAAAACGACCAAATGGATAGAAATAGGACATGACTAAAATAAATAAAATAATACATACGTATACAACACAACCTGTACCCACACAGAAAATATAAAAACCACAACGAACTAAAAAGTCAAGCAAACTCAAGTAAGGAAAAATGGAGCAATACAAAAATAATTTATTCGATCTACAAAAAACATACAAAATCTACACTACAGAATATGAAACATACACTCACTGTAACCTTATGCTAATATACTTAAAATTATTGATATATAATATATATATATATAATATAATATATATATTATATATATTATATATATAATATAATATATAATATATAATATATATATAATATATAATATATATATAATATATAATATATATATAGAATATAATATATATATAATATATATATATGTACAACTAGGATATTATTATTAAATAAAATCAAAGTCACAAAGCGGAGCATCCGGACACAGTTCATGAAACCGTTGCATACACCATGAAAGCACTATAGGTGAAACCCCCTTTTCACCAGAACGATGATGGCGCAAATGAGCATCCAAAACCTCCGCAGGAATTTCCTCCGGGAACCGTATCTTTGCACAATTATTGGTGTTTAGGACTTCGATCGGAGGAGAATTGGGTGGTAACTCAACCGTATCTTCATCAGACAAAGTCAAATCAACAACTGGAAAACTACCAGAATAAGACACCGACGACGAGGCTGTTATACCAGTTTGAGTAGCAGATACTTCCCTCAGTAATCTCAACTCTCTTTTTTGGCGGCACAACACACCACTACTCCGATCACGCCTTCGTAAATGATTTGGACTTCTCTTGAATGGTTTATGCTTCCGATTCTTCCTTTTCTTCCGTTTCTTCTTCTTTCATACTGAAAACTCAAGAAGTAACGAGTAAAGGATGAATATCGACTAAAGATATAAAAAGGAAATGCAAAGAACAAATTTTACACACCTCCACGACTGGATTAGAAGACACAGGAGCTTCCATCAAAAACACTCCCACACCTGAAATAAAACCAAAATATTCATATAGAACTCCAATAAACATAAACAAACAACAAACAGCCTAACCTAACGAACACACCGCTACGAGTACAAAGAAATAACCTCGAAGGTAAACTCCACTGGATCAAAAACACTGAGTTGAATCATCATAACCACACACAACGTATTAAAAATAAACCGATCAAATAAAAAACCGATACCAAATCTAACGACTGATCAACACCCAAATAACGTAAACTAATAAATAAATAGATGATCAAACCTATAAAAGCCACGCATCACTTCACACCATTTTTATGGAAAATACATATATCTAAACTTACTATTAAACAAAATACCTTATGGGAGACACACGAAACAACACGTGCTACACGTAAAGCAGCTCCACAGAACAATAGGAGTCCCATTACCACCTCCACTAAAACTTACAAGGAAGGTTCCAGAGGCATCCCCTGATAACAATACACGTGGACTAAACCCCACCATTGGCATCAGCACGAAAAGTTCCACAAGGTCCCCAGGCGCATCCTCAACAAGGACACGCAGCCACGCGTCTGAGCGTTCCCACAGGCATCAGCAAGAAGGTTGCAGCAGCCTCCCAGACGCAACATCAGCGGTTATGATAAGATAAGAAACTAAGTCGGGCGACTGGTCTTGACATTCTTTCACGTAGCAACAATGAGAAATTAGGAATCTAATACATCGGTAGTAAACAAGACGAGATATCAGCGACCACCAAAATCCACGTTCTTTCACGTACGCGGGCAGACACCCTAAAACTGCAGCATTGCGATTCCCACAGGAGCCAACTGTCATGTGACTGTTGCCCCGTGGGGGATTTAGTTATAAATAAGCTTAGTAACATAGAAAACTTCGTAGTTACCTGTTAATTGTCCGAAGTGTTTACACTGTCATTCTGTCAGTTTGATTTTCGATTAAGTTGTTTCAATCAAATTTTATAAGTGTCGATAACGAGTAAAAATTAGTTGTCCTTTACTTTCCGATGCGTTATATTGTCGCTCCGTCGATTATAAAAAAAAGAGAGAGTTAGATATTGTAATTATTAGACTCCGAATCACCGTTTGGAAATTAAAGTGCTCGTATTGTCACTCGCCAATACAATCGCCACAACCAACATCAAGTTAGTAAAATTGCGATAAGTATTAATAATTGTTATCATTTGTTAAATTTATTGTTCGAAAAATTCCTCTTCTCATTGTCAAAAGAAAAATAAATAAATACAAGTAAAAAGAAAATTCTCCACTCGAAATCATAAGTGTTAGTTATAGTGTATTTACGAAAAATAAAGTGCTCGTATCGATGTTCTCGAGTGTCAAGATCCGATCAACCCCTGCCTGTCTAAGGTGAGAATTTAAGTTGTATATTCTCTTCTCCGATAATTCTGCGGCTGCTCAATATTCATAAATCAAAAAGAAAGTCCTCGCTGTACATTTTAGTTTGTTGAAGAATAAATAATTGCTTCTAAAGTGTGAGTTACTCGGACTAACGATTATACCCTGGGCCGAGCCGTGAAAACGTACTTTCAAGTCATTGGAATACTTACTGATTTTCGCATTCTTCCTCCCACTGTTAGCAATTCGCTCGTCTTTGGGCAAGGCTTGCGAAATCACACAGGTCTTACTCAGAGAGATAGAGAAATTCGCTTAACAAATTCGTGCTCCGCAGCGCTGTTGAGAGTAAAACAATAGTCTTTAAATCTTGGAATCATTAGATAAAAATTTTGTTTCCTGTATCAACCTGTGTATAACGGTGTTTTACCTATTGAAAACACTTATTGACTCTCGCATTCCTCCTCCCACTGTTAACAAATTCGCTCATCTTAGGGCAAGGCTTGCGAAGTCGCACAGGTTTCGTTCGGTGAGACATTGATTTAGTCGTCATATTCACGAAGAGTTGTCACGAAGAGTGCGTAGTTAAGGGCAACAAGACGAAATACTCGAGGCGATACGTGCGCCGGTATGGGCGTCGCTTAGTCTTGAGATTTCATCCGAGTTGTCACGAAGAGTAGCCAAGTTAATTAAATTGTAATCGTAAGTTATTAAAGCACTCGCAATAAATCCACATCCTTCAATAGTAGTAACATATATATATATATATATAATATCAAAAGGGGAAATAAAAGAAAGTGAAGAACAGTAATAATAGGAAAAATAACAGTAAAAGATAAGAAAAGGGGAGAAAGAAAGAATATATAAACACATCCAGAAATATAGAAATATACATAAGTATAGATAAATAAATAAAATAAATAAAAAATTAAATAATAAATAAAAAAAAATTTAGTCGAAATAGTCCATAGACTATTTCTGGTGGCAGCAACTATCGTATTAATCGAAGGTTTGAATTTATATTTCACCCACTAACGTTCAAATTGCTTTTCGTTTAAATTGACGACAATCCAAAATTTAAAACATATAAGCAAATACGTAACAACGTTATACGTTATATCGTAATACCACATAACGTTATACGTTCTAACGTAATACCACATAACGTTATACGTTGTATCGACGTACCACTTAATGTTATACGTTATATCGTAATACCACATAACGTTATACGTTCTAACGTAATACCATATAAAGTTAATCGTCATACCGTAATACCACATAACGTTATACGTTATATCGCAATACTATATAACGTTATGCGCTATAACGTAATACCATACAACGTTATACTTTATAACGTAATGATAAATAACGTTATACATTAAAAAGTAATACTATATAACGTTATACGTTATATCTTTCTGCTACATAACGTTATACGTTATATCGTAATGCTACATAACGTTATACGGTACATCGAAATGCTACTTAACGTTATACGTCATATCGTAATGCTACATAACGTTATACGTTACATCGAAATGCTACATATCGTTATACGTCATATCGTAATGCTACATAACGTTAAACGTTATATCGTAATGCTACATATCGTTATACGTCATATCTTAATGCTACATAACGTTAAACGTTATATCGTAATGCTACATTACGTTATACGCTATATCGTACTGCTACATAACGTTATACGTTATATCGTAATGCTACATAACGTTATACGTTGTATCGTAATGCTAGATAACGTTATATGTTATATCGTAATGCTACATAATGTTATACGTTATATCGTAAAGCTACATAACGTTATACGCTATATCGTAATGCTACATAACGTAATACGTTATGTCGTACTACTACATAACGTTATACGTTATATGGTAATGCTACATAACGTTATACGTTATAACGTATTACCATATAACGTTATATATTACATCGTAATGCTATATAACGTTATACGTTATATCGTAATGCTACATAACGTTATACGTTATATCGTAATGCTACACAAGGTTATACGTTATATCGTAATGCTACATAACGTTATACGTTGTATCGTAATGCTACATAACGTTATATGTTATATCGTAATGCTACATAATGTTATACGCTATATCGTAATGCTACATAACGTTATACGTTGTGTCGTACTACTACATAACGTTATACGTTATATGGTAATTCTACATAACGTTATAAGTTATAACGTATTACCATACCACGTTATACGTTATATCGTAATGCTACATAACGTTATACGTTATATCGTAAAGCTACATAACGTTATACGCTATATCGTAATGCTACATAACGTTATACGTTATATCGTAATGCTACATAATGTCATACGTTATATCGTAATGCTACATAAAGTTATACGTTATAACGTATTACAATATCACGTTATACGTTATATCGTAATGCTACATAACGTTATACGTTATAACGTATTACCTTATCACGTTATACGTTATATCGTAATGCTACATAACGTTATACGTTATATCGTAAAGCTACATAACGTTATACGCTATATCGTAATGCTACATAACGTTATACGTTATATCGTAATGCTACATAACGTTATACGTTATAACGTATTACCATATCACGTTATATGTTATATCGTAATGCTACATTATGTTATACGTTATATCGTAATGCTACATAACGTTATACGTTATAACTTATTACCATATCACGTTATACGTTATATCGTACTACTACATAACGTTATACGTTATATGGTAATGCTATATAACGTTATACGTTATATCGTAAAGCTACATAACGTTATACGCTATATCGTAATGCTACATAACGTTATACGTTATATCGTAATGCTACATAACGTTATACGTTATATGGTAATGCTATATAACGTTATACGTTATATCGTAATGCTACATAACGTTATACGTTATATCGTAATGCTACACAATGTTATACGTTATATCGTAATGCTACATAACGTTATACGTTGTATCGTAATGCTACATAACGTTATATGTTATATCGTAATGCTACATAATGTTATACGCTATATCGTAATGCTACAGAACGTTATACGTTATGACGTACTACTACATAACGTTATACGTTATATGGTAATACTACATAACGTTATACGTTATATCGTAATGCTACATAACGTTATACGTTATATCGTAAAGCTACATAACGTTATACGCTATATCCTAATGCTACATAATGTTATACGTTATATCGTAATGCTACATAATTTTATACGTTATATCGTAATGCTACATAACGTTCTACGTTATAACGTATTACCATATCACGTTATACGTTATATCGTAATGCTACATAACGTTATGCGTTATATCGTAAAGCTACTTAACGTTATAAGCTATATCGTACTGCTACATAACGTTATACGTTATAACGTATTACCATATCACGTAATACGTTATATCGTAATGCTACATAACGTTATGCGTTATATCGTAAAGCTACTTAACGTTATAAGCTATATCGTACTGCTACATAACGTTATACGTTATAACGTATTACCATATCACGTTATACGTTATATCGTAATGCTACATAACGTTATACGTTATATCGTAAAGCTACATAACGTTAGACGCTATATCGTAATGCTACATAACGTTATACGTTATATCGTAAAGCTACATAACGTTAGACGCTATATCGTAATGCTACATAACGTTATACGTTATATCGTAATGCTACATAACGTTATACGTTATATCGTAATGCTACATAACGTTATACGTTATATGGTAATGCTATATAACGTTATACGTTATATCGTAATGCTACATAACGTTATACGTTCTATCTTTCTGCTACATAACGTTATACGTTATATCGTAATGCTACATAACGTTATACGTTATATCTTTCTGCTACATAACGTTTTACGTTATATCGTAATGCTACATAACGTTATACGATATAACGTAATACTACATAACGTTATACGTTATATCTTTCTGCTACATAACGTTATACGTTATATCGTAATGCTACATAACGTTATACGTTGTATCGTAATGCTACATAACGTTATATGTTATATCGTAATGCTACATAATGTTATACGTTATATCGTAAAGCTACATAACGTTATACGCTATATCGTAATGCTACATAACGTTATACGTTATGTCATACTACTACATAACGTTATACGTTATATGGTAATGCTACATAACGTTATACGTTGTATCGTAATGCTACATAACGTTATATGTTATATTGTAATGCTACATAATGTTATACGCTATATCGTAATGCTACATAACGTTATAAGTTATGTCGTACTACTACATAACGTTATACGTTATATGGTAATGCTACATAACGTTATACGCTATAACGTATTATACATTAACGTACATAGCGTTATACGTTATATCGTAAAGCTACATAACGTTATACGCTATATCGTAATGCTACATAACGTTATACGTTATATCGTAATGCTACATAACGTTATACGTTATAACGTATTACCATATCACGTTATATGTTATATCGTAATGCTACATAATGTTATACGTTATATGGTAATGCTACATAACGTTATACGTTATAACGTATTACCATATCACGTTATACGTTATATCGTAATGCTACATAACGTGATACGTTATATCGTAAAGCTACATAACGTTATACGCTATATCGTAATGCTACATAACGTTATACGTTATATCGTAATGCTACATAATGTTATACGTTATATCGTAATGCTACATAACGTTATACGTTATAACGTATTACCATATCACGTAATACGTTATATCGTAATGCTACCTAACGTTATACGTTATAACGTATTACCATATCACGTTATACGCTATATCGTAATGCTACATAACGTTATACGTTATATCGTAAAGCTACATAACGTTATACGCTATATCGTAATGCTACATAACGTTATACGTTATAACGTATTACCATATCACGTTATACGTTATATCGTAATGCTACATAACGTTATACGTTATATCGTAAAGCTACATAACGTTATACGCTATATCGTAATGCTACATAACGTTATACGTTATATCGTAATGCTACATAATGTTATACGTTATATGGTAATGCTACATAACGTTATACGTTATAACGTATTACCATATCACGTTATACGTTATATCGTAATGCTACATAACGTTATACGTTATAACGTATTACCATATCACGTTATACGTTATATCGTAATGCTACATAACGTTATACGTTATATCGTAAAGCTACATAACGTTATACGCTATATCGTAATGCTACATAACGTTATACGTTATATCGTAATGCTACATAATGTTATACGTTATATGGTAATGCTACATAACGTTATACGTTATAACGTATTACCATATCACGTTATAAGCTATATCGTAATGCTACATAACGTTATACGTTATATCGTAAAGCTACATAACGTTATACGCTATATCGTAATGCTACATAACGTTATACGTTATATCGTAATGCTACATAACGTTATACGTTATGTCGTACTGCTACATAACGTTATACGTAATATGGTAATGCTACATAACGTTATATGGTAATGCTACATAACGTTATACGTTATAACGTATTACCATATAACGTTATACGTTACATCGTAATGCTACATAACGTTATACGTTATATCGTAATGCTACATAACGTTATACGTTATATCGTAATGCTACATAACGTTATACGTTATAACGTATTACCATATAACGTTATACGTTACATCGAAATGCTACATAACGTTATACGTCATATCGTAATGCTACATAACGTTATACGTTATATCGTAATGCTACATAACGTTATACGCTATATCGTAATGCTACATAACGTTATACGTTATATCGTAATGCTACATTACGTTATACGTTGTATCGTAATGCTACATAACGTTATACGTTATATCGTAATGCTACATAACGTTATACGTTATATCGTAATGCTACATGACGTTATACGTTATAACGTATTACCATATAACGTTACACGTTATATCGTAATGCTACATAACGTTATACGTTATATCGTAATGCTACATAACGTTATACGTTATGTCGTACTGCTACATAACGTTATACGTAATATGGTAATGCTACATAACGTTATACGTTATAACGTATTACCATATAACGTTATACGTTACATCGTAATGCTACATAACGTTATACGTTATATCGTAATGCTACATAACGTTATACGTTATATCGTAATGCTACATAACGTTATACGTTATAACGTATTACCATATAACGTTATACGTTACATCGAAATGCTACACAACGTTATACGTCATATCGTAATGCTACATAACGTTATACGTTATATCGTAATGCTACATAACGTTATACGCTATATCGTAATGCTACATAACGTTATACGTTATATCGTAATGCTACATTACGTTATTCGTTGTATCGTAATGCTACATAACGTTATACGTTATATCGCAATGCTACATAACGTTATACGTTCTAACGTAATACTACATAACGTTATACGTTATAACGTTATACTACATAACGTTATACGTTATAGCGTAATACTATATAACGATATACGTTATATCATGATGCTACATAACGTTATACGTTATTTCGTAATGCTACACAACGTTATACGCTATATCGTACTGCTACATAACGTTATACGTTATATCGTAATGCTACATAACGTTATACGTTATATCGTAATGATACATAACGTTATACGTTATATCGTAATGCTACATAACGTTATACGTTATATCGTAATGCTACATAACGTTATACGTTATATCGTTATGCTACATATCGTTATACGTTATAACGTATTACCATATAACGTTATACGTTATATCGTAATGCTACATAACGTTATACGTTATATCATAATGCTACATAACGTTTTACGTTATATCGTAATGCTACATAACGTTATACATTGTATCGTAATGCAACATAACGTTATACGTTATATCGTACTGCTACATAACGTTATACGTTGTATCGTAATGCTACATAACGTTATACGTCATATCGTAATGCTACATAACGTTATACGTTATACCGTAATGCTACATAACGTTATACGTTATAACGTATTACCATATAACGTTATACATTACATCGTAATGCTACATAACGTTATACGTTATATCGTAATGCTACATAACGTTATACGTTATATCGTAATGCTACATAACGTTATACGTTATATCGTAATGCTACATAATGTTATACGTTATATGGTAATGCTACATAACGTTATACGTTATAACGTATTACCATATCACGTTATACGTTGTATCGTAATGCTACATAACGTTATACGTCATATCGTAATGCTACATAACGTTATACGTTATACCGTAATGCTACATAACGTTATACGTTATAACGTATTACCATATAACGTTATACATTACATCGTAATGCTACATAACGTTATACGTTATATCGTAATGCTACATAACGTTATACGTAATATGGTAATGCTACATAACGTTATACGTTATAACGTATTACCATATAACGTTATACGTTACATCGTAATGCTACATAACGTTATACGTTATATCGTAATGCTACATAACGTTATACGTTATATCGTAATGCTACATAACGTTATACGTTATAACGTATTACCATATAACGTTATACGTTACATCGAAATGCTACACAACGTTATACGTCATATCGTAATGCTACATAACGTTATACGTTATATCGTAATGCTACATAACGTTATACGCTATATCGTAATGCTACATAACGTTATACGTTATATCGTAATGCTACATTACGTTATTCGTTGTATCGTAATGCTACATAACGTTATACGTTATATCGCAATGCTACATAACGTTATACGTTCTAACGTAATACTACATAACGTTATACGTTATAACGTTATACTACATAACGTTATACGTTATAGCGTAATACTATATAACGATATACGTTATATCATGATGCTACATAACGTTATACGTTATTTCGTAATGCTACACAACGTTATACGCTATATCGTACTGCTACATAACGTTATACGTTATATCGTAATGCTACATAACGTTATACGTTATATCGTAATGATACATAACGTTATACGTTATATCGTAATGCTACATAACGTTATACGTTATATCGTAATGCTACATAACGTTATACGTTATATCGTTATGCTACATATCGTTATACGTTATAACGTATTACCATATAACGTTATACGTTATATCGTAATGCTACATAACGTTATACGTTATATCATAATGCTACATAACGTTTTACGTTATATCGTAATGCTACATAACGTTATACATTGTATCGTAATGCAACATAACGTTATACGTTATATCGTACTGCTACATAACGTTATACGTTGTATCGTAATGCTACATAACGTTATACGTCATATCGTAATGCTACATAACGTTATACGTTATACCGTAATGCTACATAACGTTATACGTTATAACGTATTACCATATAACGTTATACATTACATCGTAATGCTACATAACGTTATACGTTATATCGTAATGCTACATAACGTTATACGTTATATCGTAATGCTACATAACGTTATACGTTATATCGTAATGCTACATAATGTTATACGTTATATGGTAATGCTACATAACGTTATACGTTATAACGTATTAACATATCACGTTATACGTTGTATCGTAATGCTACATAACGTTATACGTCATATCGTAATGCTACATAACGTTATACGTTATACCGTAATGCTACATAACGTTATACGTTATAACGTATTACCATATAACGTTATACATTACATCGTAATGCTACATAACGTTATACGTTATATCGTAATGCTACATAACGTTATACGTTATATCGTAATGCTACATAACGTTATACGTTATATCGTAATGCTACATAATGTTATACGTTATATGGTAATGCTACATAACGTTATACGTTATAACGTATTACCATATCACGTTATACGTTATATCGTTATGCTACATATCGTTATACGTTATAACGTATTACCATATAACGTTATACGTTATATCGTAATGCTACATAACGATATACGTTATATCATTATGCTACATATCGTTATACGTTATTTCGTAATGCTACACAACGTTATACGCTATATCGTACTGCTACATAACGTTATACGTTATAACGTATTACCATATAACGTTATACATTACATCGTAATGCTACATAACGTTATACGTTATATCGTAATGCTACATAACGTTATACGTTATATCGTTATGCTACATATCGTTATACGTTATAACGTATTACCATATAACGTTATACGTTATATCGTAATGCTACATAACGTTATACGTTATATCATAATGCTACATAACGTTTTACGTTATATCGTAATGCTACATAACGTTATACATTGTACCGTAATGCAACATAACGTTATACGTTATATCGTACTGCTACATAACGTTATACGTTGTATCGTAATGCTACATAACGTTATACGTCATATCGTAATGCTACATAACGTTATACGTCATATCGTAATGCTACATAACGTTATACGTTATATCGTAATGCTACATAACGTTATACGCCATATCGTAATGCTACATAACGTTATACGTTATAACGTATTACCATATAACGTTATAGATTATATCGTAATGCTACATAACGTTTTACGTTATGTCGTACTGCTACGTAACGTTATACGTAATATGGTAATGCTACATAACGTTATACGTCATATCGTAATGCTACATAACGTTATACGTTATATCGTAATGCTACATAACGTTATACGCTATATCGTAATGCTACATAACGTTATACGTTATATCGTAATGTTACATTACGTTATACGTTGTATCGTAATGCTACATTACGTTATACGTTGTATCGTAATGCTACATAACGTTATACGTTATATCGTAATGCTACATAACGTTATACGTTCTAACGTAATACTACATAACGTTATACGTTATGACGTTATACTACATAACGTTATACGTTATAGCGTAATACTATATAACGATATACGTTATATCATTATGCTACATATCGTTATACGTTATTTCGTAATGCTACACAACGTTATACGCTATATCGTACTGCTACATAACGTTATACGTTATAACGTATTACCATATAACGTTATACATTACATCGTAATGCTACATAACGTTATACGTTATATCGTAATGCTACATAACGTTATACGTTATATCGTAATGCTACATAACGTTATACGTTATACCGTAATGCTACATAACGTTATACGTTATAACGTATTACCATATAACGTTATACATTACATCGTAATGCTACATAACGTTATACGTTATATCGTAATGCTACATAACGTTATACGTCATATCGTAATGCTACATAACGTTATACGTTATATCGTAATGCTACATTACGTTATTCGTTGTATCGTAATGCTACATAACGTTATACGTTATATCGTAATGCTACATAACGTTATACGCTATATCGTAATGCTACATAACGTTATACGTTATATCGTAATGCTACATTACGTTATTCGTTGTATCGTAATGCTACATAACGTTATACGTTATATCGCAATGCTACATAACGTTATACGTTCTAACGTAATACTACATAACGTTATACGTTATAACGTTATACTACATAACGTTATACGTTATAGCGCAATACTATATAACGATATACGTTATATCATGATGCTACATAACGTTATACGTTATTTCGTAATGCTACACAACGTTATACGCTATATCGTACTGCTACATAACGTTATACGTTATATCGTAATGCTACATAACGTTATACGTTATATCGTAATGATACATAACGTTATACGTTATATCGTAATGCTACATAACGTTATACGTTATATCGTAATGCTACATAACGTTATACGTTATATCGTTATGCTACATATCGTTATACGTTATAACGTATTACCATATAACGTTATACGTTATATCGTAATGCTACATAACGTTATACGTTATATCATAATGCTACATAACGTTTTACGTTATATCGTAATGCTACATAACGTTATACATTGTATCGTAATGCAACATAACGTTATACGTTATATCGTACTGCTACATAACGTTATACGTTGTATCGTAATGCTACATAACGTTATACGTCATATCGTAATGCTACATAACGTTATACGTCATATCGTAATGCTACATAACGTTATACGTTATATCGTAATGCTACATAACGTTATACGCCATATCGTAATGCTACATAACGTTATACGTTATAACGTATTACCATATAACGTTATAGATTATATCGTAATGCTACATAACGTTTTACGTTATGTCGTACTGCTACGTAACGTTATACGTAATATGGTAATGCTACATAACGTTATACGTCATATCGTAATGCTACATAACGTTATACGTTATATCGTAATGCTACATAACGTTATACGCTATATCGTAATGCTACATAACGTTATACGTTATATCGTAATGTTACATTACGTTATACGTTGTATCGTAATGCTACATAACGTTATAAGTTATATCGTAATGCTACATAACGTTATACGTTCTAACGTAATACTACATAACGTTATACGTTATGACGTTATACTACATAACGTTATACGTTATAGCGTAATACTATATAACGATATACGTTATAGCGTAATACTATATAACGATATACGTTATATCATTATGCTACATATCGTTATACGTTATTTCGTAATGCTACACAACGTTATACGCTATATCGTACTGCTACATAACGTTATACGTTATAACGTATTACCATATAACGTTATACATTACATCGTAATGCTACATAACGTTATACGTTATATCGTAATGCTACATCACGTTATACGTTATATCGTTATGCTACATATCGTTATACGTTATAACGTATTACCATATAACGTTATACGTTATATCGTAATGCTACATAACGTTATACGTTATATCATAATGCTACATAACGTTTTACGTTATATCGTAATGCTACATAACGTTATACATTGTATCGTAATGCAACATAACGTTATACGTTATATCGTACTGCTACATAACGTTATACGTTGTATCGTAATGCTACATAACGTTATACGTCATATCGTAATGCTACATAACGTTATACGTCATATCGTAATGCTACATAACGTTATACGTTATATCGTAATGCTACATAACGTTATACGCCATATCGTAATGCTACATAACGTTATAGGTTATAACGTATTACCATATAACGTTATAGATTATATCGTAATGCTACATAACGTTTTACGTTATGTCGTACTGCTACGTAACGTTATACGTAATATGGTAATGCTACATAACGTTATACGTCATATCGTAATGCTACATAACGTTATACGTTATATCGTAATGCTACATAACGTTATACGCTATATCGTAATGCTACATAACGTTATACGTTATATCGTAATGTTACATTACGTTATACGTTGTATCGTAATGCTACATTACGTTATACGTTGTATCGTAATGCTACATAACGTTATACGTTATATCGTAATGCTACATAACGTTATACGTTCTAACGTAATACTACATAACGTTATACGTTATGACGTTATACTACATAACGTTATACGTTATAGCGTAATACTATATAACGATATACGTTATATCATTATGCTACATATCGTTATACGTTATTTCGTAATGCTACACAACGTTATACGCTATATCGTACTGCTACATAACGTTATACGTTATAACGTATTACCATATAACGTTATACATTACATCGTAATGCTACATAACGTTATACGTTATATCGTAATGCTACATAACGTTATACGTTATATCGTAATGCTACATAACGTTATACGTTATACCGTAATGCTACATAACGTTATACGTTATAACGTATTACCATATAACGTTATACATTACATCGTAATGCTACATAACGTTATACGTTATATCGTAATGCTACATAACGTTATACGTTATATCGTAATGCTACATAACGTTATACGTTATATCGTAATGCTACATAATGTTATACGTTATATGGTAATGCTACATAACGTTATACGTTATAACGTATTACCATATCACGTTATACGTTATATCGTAATGCTACATAACGTTATACGTTATAACGTATTACCATATCACGTTATACGTTATATCGTAATGCTACATAACGTTATACGTTATATGGTAATGCTATATAACGTTATACGTTATATCGTAATGCTACATAACGTTATACGTTATATCGTAAAGCTACATAACGTTATACGCTATATCCTAATGCTACATAATGTTATACGTTATATCGTAATGCTACATAATTTTATACGTTATATCGTAATGCTACATAACGTTCTACGTTATAACGTATTACCATATCACGTTATACGTTATATCGTAATGCTACATAACGTTATGCGTTATATCGTAAAGCTACTTAACGTTATAAGCTATATCGTACTGCTACATAACGTTATACGTTATAACGTATTACCATATCACGTAATACGTTATATCGTAATGCTACATAACGTTATGCGTTATATCGTAAAGCTACTTAACGTTATAAGCTATATCGTACTGCTACATAACGTTATACGTTATAACGTATTACCATATCACGTTATACGTTATATCGTAATGCTACATAACGTTATACGTTATATCGTAAAGCTACATAACGTTAGACGCTATATCGTAATGCTACATAACGTTATACGTTATATCGTAATGCTACATTATGTTATACGTTATATCGTAATGCTACATAACGTTATACGTTATAACTTATTACCATATCACGTTATACGTTATATCGTAATGCTACATAACGTTATGCGTTATATCGTAAAGCTACTTAACGTTATAAGCTATATCGTACTGCTACATAACGTTATACGTTATAACGTATTACCATATCACGTTATACGTTATATCGTAATGCTACATAACGTTATACGTTATATCGTAAAGCTACATAACGTTAGACGCTATATCGTAATGCTACATAACGTTATACGTTATATCGTAATGCTACATAACGTTATACGTTATGTGGTAATGCTACATAACGTTATACGTTATAACGAATTACCATATAACGTAATACGTTACATCGTAATGCTACATAACGTTATACGTTACATCGTAATGCTACATAACGTTATACGTTATATCGTAATGCTACATAGCGTTATACGTTATATGGTAATGCTACATAACGATATACGTTATAGCGTGTTACCATATAACGTTATACATTACATCGTAATGCTACACAACGTTATACGTTATGTCGTACTGCCACATAATGTTATACGTTATATCGTAATGCTACATAACGTTATACGTTATAACGTATTACCATATCACGTAATACGTTATATCGTAATGCTACATAACGTTATACGTTATAACGTATTACCATATCACGTTATACGCTATATCGTAATGCTACATAACGTTATACGTTATATCGTAAAGCTACATAACGTTATACGCTATATCGTAATGCTACATAACGTTATACGTTATATCGTAATGCTACATAACGTTATACGTTATATGGTAATGCTATATAACGTTATACGTTATATCGTAAAGCTACATAACGTTATACGCTATATCGTAATGCTACATAACGTTATACGTTATGTCGTACTACTACATAACGTTATACGTTATATGGTAATGCTACATAACGTTATACGTTGTATCGTAATGCTACATAACGTTATATGTTATATTGTAATGCTACATAATGTTATACGCTATATCGTAATGCTACATAACGTTATAAGTTATGTCGTACTACTACATAACGTTATACGTTATATGGTAATGCTACATAACGTTATACGCTATAACGTATTATACATTAACGTACATAGCGTTATACGTTATATCGTAAAGCTACATAACGTTATACGCTATATCGTAATGCTACATAACGTTATACGTTATATCGTAATGCTACATAACGTTATACGTTATAACGTATTACCATATCACGTTATATGTTATATCGTAATGCTACATAATGTTATACGTTATATGGTAATGCTACATAACGTTATACGTTATAACGTATTACCATATCACGTTATGCGTTATATCGTAATGCTACATAACGTGATACGTTATATCGTAAAGCTACATAACGTTATACGCTATATCGTAATGCTACATAACGTTATACGTTATATCGTAATGCTACATAATGTTATACGTTATATCGTAATGCTACATAACGTTATACGTTATAACGTATTACCATATCACGTAATACGTTATATCGTAATGCTACCTAACGTTATACGTTATAACGTATTACCATATCACGTTATACGCTATATCGTAATGCTACATAACGTTATACGTTATATCGTAAAGCTACATAACGTTATACGCTATATCGTAATGCTACATAACGTTATACGTTATATCGTAATGCTACATAATGTTATACGTTATATCGTAATGCTACATAACGTTGTACGTTATAACGTATTACCATATCACGTTATACGTTATATCGTAATGCTACATAACGTTATACGTTATATCGTAAAGCTACATAACGTTATACGCTATATCGTAATGCTACATAACGTTATAC
This sequence comes from Bombus lapidarius, assembly GCA_936014575.1. Taxonomy (NCBI): domain Eukaryota; kingdom Metazoa; phylum Arthropoda; class Insecta; order Hymenoptera; family Apidae; genus Bombus; species Bombus lapidarius. The sequence goes on from CAKXZU010000126.1 coordinate 103,837, forward strand.
GTTATATCGTAATGCTACATAATGTTATACGTTATATGGTAATGCTACATAACGTTATACGTTATAACGTATTACCATATCACGTTATACGTTATATCGTAATGCTACATAACGTTATACGTTATAACGTATTACCATATCACGTTATACGTTATATCGTAATGCTACATAACGTTATACGTTATATCGTAAAGCTACATAACGTTAGACGCTATATCGTAATGCTACATAACGTTATACGTTATATCGTAATGCTACATAACGTTATACGTTATGTGGTAATGCTACATAACGTTATACGTTATAACGAATTACCATATAACGTAATACGTTACATCGTAATGCTACATAACGTTATACGTTATATCGTAATGCTACATAGCGTTATACGTTATATGGTAATGCTACATAACGATATACGTTATAGCGTGTTACCATATAACGTTATACATTACATCGTAATGCTACACAACGTTATACGTTATGTCGTACTGCCACATAATGTTATACGTTATATCGTAATGCTACATAACGTTATACGTTATAACGTATTACCATATCACGTAATACGTTATATCGTAATGCTACATAACGTTATACGTTATAACGTATTACCATATCACGTTATACGCTATATCGTAATGCTACATAACGTTATACGTTATATCGTAAAGCTACATAACGTTATACGCTATATCGTAATGCTACATAACGTTATACGTTATATCGTAATGCTACATAACGTTATACGTTATATGGTAATGCTATATAACGTTATACGTTATATCGTAATGCTACATAACGTTATACGTTCTATCTTTCTGCTACATAACGTTATACGTTATATCGTAATGCTACATAACGTTATACGTTATATCTTTCTGCTACATAACGTTTTACGTTATATCGTAATGCTACATAACGTTATACGATATAACGTAATACTACATAACGTTATACGTTATATCTTTCTGCTACATAATGTTATACGTTATATCGTAATGCTACATAACGTTATACGTTGTATCGTAATGCTACATAACGTTATATGTTATATCGTAATGCTACATAATGTTATACGTTATATCGTAAAGCTACATAACGTTATACGCTATATCGTAATGCTACATAACGTTATACGTTATGTCGTACTACTACATAACGTTATACGTTATATGGTAATGCTACATAACGTTATACGTTGTATCGTAATGCTACATAACGTTATATGTTATATTGTAATGCTACATAATGTTATACGCTATATCGTAATGCTACATAACGTTATAAGTTATGTCGTACTACTACATAACGTTATACGTTATATGGTAATGCTACATAACGTTATACGCTATAACGTATTATACATTAACGTACATAGCGTTATACGTTATATCGTAAAGCTACATAACGTTATACGCTATATCGTAATGCTACATAACGTTATACGTTATATCGTAATGCTACATAACGTTATACGTTATAACGTATTACCATATCACGTTATATGTTATATCGTAATGCTACATAATGTTATACGTTATATGGTAATGCTACATAACGTTATACGTTATAACGTATTACCATATCACGTTATGCGTTATATCGTAATGCTACATAACGTGATACGTTATATCGTAAAGCTACATAACGTTATACGCTATATCGTAATGCTACATAACGTTATACGTTATATCGTAATGCTACATAATGTTATACGTTATATCGTAATGCTACATAACGTTGTACGTTATAACGTATTACCATATCACGTTATACGTTATATCGTAATGCTACATAACGTTATACGTTATATCGTAAAGCTACATAACGTTATACGCTATATCGTAATGCTACATAACGTTATACGTTATATCGTAATGCTACATAATGTTATACGTTATATGGTAATGCTACATAACGTTATACGTTATAACGTATTACCATATCACGTTATACGTTATATCGTAATGCTACATAACGTTATACGTTATAACGTATTACCATATCACGTTATACGTTATATCGTAATGCTACATAACGTTATACGTTATATCGTAAAGCTACATACCGTTATACGCTATATCGTAATGCTACATAACGTTATACGTTATATCGTAATGCTACATAATGTTATACGTTATATGGTAATGCTACATAACGTTATACGTTATAACGTATTACCATATCACGTTATAAGCTATATCGTAATGCTACATAACGTTATACGTTATATCGTAAAGCTACATAACGTTATACGCTATATCGTAATGCTACATAACGTTATACGTTATATCGTAATGCTACATAACGTTATACGTTATGTCGTACTGCTACATAACGTTATACGTAATATGGTAATGCTACATAACGTTATATGGTAATGCTACATAACGTTATACGTTATAACGTATTACCATATAACGTTATACGTTACATCGTAATGCTACATAACGTTATACGTTATATCGTAATGCTACATAACGTTATACGTTATATCGTAATGCTACATAACGTTATACGTTATAACGTATTACCATATAACGTTATACGTTACATCGAAATGCTACATAACGTTATACGTCATATCGTAATGCTACATAACGTTATACGTTATATCGTAATGCTACATAACGTTATACGCTATATCGTAATGCTACATAACGTTATACGTTATATCGTAATGCTACATTACGTTATACGTTGTATCGTAATGCTACATAACGTTATACGTTATATCGTAAAGCTACATAACGTTATACGTTATATCGTAATGCTACATGACGTTATACGTTATAACGTATTACCATATAACGTTACACGTTATATCGTAATGCTACATAACGTTATACGTTATATCGTAATGCTACATAACGTTATACGTTATGTCGTACTGCTACATAACGTTATACGTAATATGGTAATGCTACATAACGTTATACGTTATAACGTATTACCATATAACGTTATACGTTACATCGTAATGCTACATAACGTTATACGTTATATCGTAATGCTACATAACGTTATACGTTATATCGTAATGCTACATAACGTTATACGTTATAACGTATTACCATATAACGTTATACGTTACATCGAAATGCTACACAACGTTATACGTCATATCGTAATGCTACATAACGTTATACGTTATATCGTAATGCTACATAACGTTATACGCTATATCGTAATGCTACATAACGTTATACGTTATATCGTAATGCTACATTACGTTATTCGTTGTATCGTAATGCTACATAACGTTATACGTTATATCGCAATGCTACATAACGTTATACGTTCTAACGTAATACTACATAACGTTATACGTTATAACGTTATACTACATAACGTTATACGTTATAGCGTAATACTATATAACGATATACGTTATATCATGATGCTACATAACGTTATACGTTATTTCGTAATGCTACACAACGTTATACGCTATATCGTACTGCTACATAACGTTATACGTTATATCGTAATGCTACATAACGTTATACGTTATATCGTAATGATACATAACGTTATACGTTATATCGTAATGCTACATAACGTTATACGTTATATCGTAATGCTACATAACGTTATACGTTATATCGTTATGCTACATATCGTTATACGTTATAACGTATTACCATATAACGTTATACGTTATATCGTAATGCTACATAACGTTATACGTTATATCATAATGCTACATAACGTTTTACGTTATATCGTAATGCTACATAACGTTATACATTGTATCGTAATGCAACATAACGTTATACGTGATATCGTACTGCTACATAACGTTATACGTTGTATCGTAATGCTACATAACGTTATACGTCATATCGTAATGCTACATAACGTTATACGTCATATCGTAATGCTACATAACGTTATACGTTATATCGTAATGCTACATAACGTTATACGCCATATCGTAATGCTATATAACGTTATACGTTATAACGTATTACCATATAACGTTATAGATTATATCGTAATGCTACATAACGTTTTACGTTATGTCGTACTGCTACGTAACGTTATACGTAATATGGTAATGCTACATAACGTTATACGTCATATCGTAATGCTACATAACGTTATACGTTATATCGTAATGCTACATAACGTTATACGCTATATCGTAATGCTACATAACGTTATACGTTATATCGTAATGTTACATTACGTTATACGTTGTATCGTAATGCTACATAACGTTATACGTTATATCGTAATGCTACATAACGTTATACGTTCTAACGTAATACTACATAACGTTATACGTTATGACGTTATACTACATAACGTTATACGTTATAGCGTAATACTATATAACGATATACGTTATAGCGTAATACTATATAACGATATACGTTATATCATTATGCTACATATCGTTATACGTTATTTCGTAATGCTACACAACGTTATACGCTATATCGTACTGCTACATAACGTTATACGTTATAACGTATTACCATATAACGTTATACATTACATCGTAATGCTACATAACGTTATACGTTATATCGTAATGCTACATAACGTTATACGTTATATCGTTATGTTACATATCGTTATACGTTATAACGTAATACCATATAACGTTATACGTTATATCGTAATGCTACATAACGTTATACGTTATATCATAATGCTACATAACGTTTTACGTTATATCGTAATGCTACATAACGTTATACATTGTATCGTAATGCAACATAACGTTATACGTTATATCGTACTGCTACATAACGTTATACGTTGTATCGTAATGCTACATAACGTTATACGTCATATCGTAATGCTACATAACGTTATACGTCATATCGTAATGCTACATAACGTTATACGTTATATCGTAATGCTACATAACGTTATACGCCATATCGTAATGCTACATAACGTTATACGTTATAACGTATTACCATATAACGTTATAGATTATATCGTAATGCTACATAACGTTTTACGTTATGTCGTACTGCTACGTAACGTTATACGTAATATGGTAATGCTACATAACGTTATACGTCATATCGTAATGCTACATAACGTTATACGTTATATCGTAATGCTACATAACGTTATACGCTATATCGTAATGCTACATAACGTTATACGTTATATCGTAATGTTACATTACGTTATACGTTGTATCGTAATGCTACATTACGTTATACGTTGTATCGTAATGCTACATAACGTTATACGTTATATCGTAATGCTACATAACGTTATACGTTCTAACGTAATACTACATAACGTTATACGTTATGACGTTATACTACATAACGTTATACGTTATAGCGTAATACTATATAACGATATACGTTATATCATTATGCTACATATCGTTATACGTTATTTCGTAATGCTACACAACGTTATACGCTATATCGTACTGCTACATAACGTTATACGTTATAACGTATTACCATATAACGTTATACATTACATCGTAATGCTACATAACGTTATACGTTATATCGTAATGCTACATAACGTTATACGTTATATCGTAATGCTACATAACGTTATACGTTATACCGTAATGCTACATAACGTTATACGTTATAACGTATTACCATATAACGTTATACATTACATCGTAATGCTACATAACGTTATACGTTATATCGTAATGCTACATAACGTTATACGTTATATCGTAATGCTACATAACGTTATACGTTATATCGTAATGCTACATAATGTTATACGTTATATGGTAATGCTACATAACGTTATACGTTATAACGTATTACCATATCACGTTATACGTTATATCGTAATGCTACATAACGTTATACGTTATAACGTATTACCATATCACGTTATACGTTATATCGTAATGCTACATAACGTTATACGTTATATCGTAAAGCTACATAACGTTATACGCTATATCGTAATGCTACATAACGTTATACGTTATATCGTAATGCTACATAATGTTATACGTTATATGGTAATGCTACATAACGTTATACGTTATAACGTATTACCATATCACGTTATAAGCTATATCGTAATGCTACATAACGTTATACGTTATATCGTAAAGCTACATAACGTTATACGCTATATCGTAATGCTACATAACGTTATACGTTATATCGTAATGCTACATAACGTTATACGTTATGTCGTACTGCTACATAACGTTATACGTAATATGGTAATGCTACATAACGTTATATGGTAATGCTACATAACGTTATACGTTATAACGTATTACCATATAACGTTATACGTTACATCGTAATGCTACATAACGTTATACGTTATATCGTAATGCTACATAACGTTATACGTTATATCGTAATGCTACATAACGTTATACGTTATAACGTATTACCATGTAACGTTATACGTTACATCGAAATGCTACATAACGTTATACGTCATATCGTAATGCTACATAACGTTATACGTTATATCGTAATGCTACATAACGTTATACGCTATATCGTAATGCTACATAACGTTATACGTTATATCGTAATGCTACATTACGTTATACGTTGTATCGTAATGCTACATAACGTTATACGTTATATCGTAATGCTACATAACGTTATACGTTATATCGTAATGCTACATGACGTTATACGTTATAACGTATTACCATATAACGTTACACGTTATATCGTAATGCTACATAACGTTATACGTTATATCGTAATGCTACATAACGTTATACGTTATGTCGTACTGCTACATAACGTTATACGTAATATGGTAATGCTACATAACGTTATACGTTATAACGTATTACCATATAACGTTATACGTTACATCGTAATGCTACATAACGTTATACGTTATATCGTAATGCTACATAACGTTATACGTTATATCGTAATGCTACATAACGTTATACGTTATAACGTATTACCATATAACGTTATACGTTACATCGTAATGCTACATAACGTTATACGTTATATCGTAATGCTACATAACGTTATACGTTATATCGTAATGCTACATAACGTTATACGCTATATCGTAATGGTACATAACGTTATACGTTATATCGTAATGCTACATTACGTTATTCGTTGTATCGTAATGCTACATAACGTTATACGTTATATCGCAATGCTACATAACGTTATACGTTCTAACGTCATACTACATAACGTTATACGTTATAACGTTATACTACATAACGTTATACGTTATAGCGTAATACTATATAACGATATACGTTATATCATGATGCTACATAACGTTATACGTTATTTCGTAATGCTACACAACGTTATACGCTATATCGTACTGCTACATAACGTTATACGTTGTATCGTAATGCTACATAACGTTATACGTTATATCGTAATGATACATAACGTTATACGTTATATCGTAATGCTACATAACGTTATACGTTATATCGTAATGCTACATAACGTTATACGTTATATCGTTATGCTACATATCGTTATACGTTATAACGTATTACCATATAACGTTATACGTTATATCGTAATGCTACATAACGTTATACGTTATATCATAATGCTACATAACGTTTTACGTTATATCGTAATGCTACATAACGTTATACATTGTATCGTAATGCAACATAACGTTATACGATATATCGTACTGCTACATAACGTTATACGTTGTATCGTAATGCTACATAACGTTATACGTCATATCGTAGTGCTACATAACGTTATACGTCATATCGTAATGCTACATAACGTTATACGTTATATCGTAATGCTACATAACGTTATACGCCATATCGTAATGCTACATAACGTTATACGTTATAACGTATTACCATATAACGTTATAGATTATATCGTAATGCTACATAACGTTTTACGTTATGTCGTACTGCTACGTAACGTTATACGTAATATGGTAATGCTACATAACGTTATACGTCATATCGTAATGCTACATAACGTTATACGTTATATCGTAATGCTACATAACGTTATACGCTATATCGTAATGCTACATAACGTTATACGTTATATCGTAATGCTACATTACGTTATACGTTGTATCGTAATGCTACATAACGTTATACGTTAAATCGTAATGCTACATAACGTTATACGTTCTAACGTAATACTACATAACGTTATACGTTATGACGTTATACTACATAACGTTATACGTTATAGCGTAATACTATATAACGATATACGTTATATCATTATGCTACATATCGTTATACGTTATTTCGTAATGCTACACAACGTTATACGCTATATCGTACTGCTACATAACGTTATACGTTATAACGTATTACCATATAACGTTATACATTACATCGTAATGCTACATAACGTTATACGTTATATCGTAATGCTACATAACGTTATACGTTATATCGTAATGCTACATAACGTTATACGTTATACCGTAATGCTACATAACGTTATACGTTATAACGTATTACCATATAACGTTATACGTTATATCGTAATACCACATAACGTTATACGTTCTAACGTAATACCACATAACGTTATACGTTGTATCGACGTACCACTTAACGTTATACGTTATATCGTAATACCACATAACGTTATACGCTATACCGTAATACCACAAAACTTTATACGTTATATCGTAATGTTACAAAACGTTATACGTTATAACGTATTACCCTATAGCGTAATATATTACATCGTAATGCTACATAACGTTATACGTTATATCGTAATGCTACATAACGTTATACGTTATATCTTTCTGCTACATAACGTTATACGTTATATCGTAATGCTACATAACGTTATACGTTATATCTTTCTGCTACATAACGTTATACGTTATATCGTAATGCTACATAACGTTATACGATATAACGTAATACTACATAACGTTATATGTTATATCGTAATGCTACATAATGTTATACGATATATCGTAATGCAACATAACGTTATACGTTATAACGTATTACCATATCACGTTATACGTTTTAACGACGTACCACTTAACGTTATACGTTATATCGTAATACCACATAACGTTATACGCTATACCGTAATACCACATAACTTTATACGTTATATCGTAATGTTACAAAACGTTATACGTTATATCGTATTACCCTATAGCGTAATATATTACATCGTAATGCTACATAACGTTATACGTTATATCGTAATGCTACATAACGTTATACGTTCTATCTTTCTGCTACATAACGTTATACGTTATATCGTAATGCTACATAACGTTATACGTTATATCTTTCTGCTACATAACGTTTTACGTTATATCGTAATGCTACATAACGTTATACGATATAACGTAATACTACATAACGTTATACGTTATATCTTTCTGCTACATAACGTTTTACGTTATATCGTAATGCTACATAACGTTATACGATATAACGTAATACTACATAACGTTATATGTTATATCGTACTGCTACATAACGTTATACGTTATATCGTAATGCTACATAACGTTATACGTTGTATCGTAATGCTACATAACGTTATATGTTATATCGTAATGCTACATAATGTTATACGTTATATCGTAAAGCTACATAACGTTATACGCTATATCGTAATGCTACATAACGTTATACGTTATGTCGTACTACTACATAACGTTATACGTTATATGGTAATGCTACATAACGTTATACGTTGTATCGTAATGCTACATAACGTTATATGTTATATTGTAATGCTACATAATGTTATACGCTATATCGTAATGCTACACAACGTTATACGTTATGTCGTACTACTACATAACGTTATACGTTATATGGTAATGCTACATAACGTTATACGTTATAACGTATTACCATATCACGTTATACGTTATATCGTAATGCTACATAACGTTATACGTTATACGTTATATCGTAATGCTACATAACGTTATACGTTATATCGTAAAGCTACATAACGTTATACGCTATATCGTAATGCTACATAACGTTATACGTTATATCGTAATGCTACATAATGTTATACGTTATATGGTAATGCTACATAACGTTATACGTTATAACGTATTACCATATCACGTTATACGCTATATCGTAATGCTACATAACGTTATACGTTATATCGTAAAGCTACATAACGTTATACGCTATATCGTAATGCTACATAACGTTATACGTTATATCGTAATGCTACATAACGTTATACGTTATAACGTATTACCATATCACGTTATATGTTATATCGTAATGCTACATAATGTTATACGTTATATGGTAATGCTACATAACGTTAAACGTTATAACGTATTACCATATCACGTTATACGTTATATCGTAATGCTACATAACGTGATACGCTATATCGTAAAGCTACATAACGTTATACGCTATATCGTAATGCTACATAACGTTATACGTTATATCGTAATGCTACATAACGTGATACGTTATATCGTAAAGCTACATAACGTTATACGCTATATCGTAATGCTACATAACGTTATACGTTATATCGTAAAGCTACATAACGTTATACGCTATATCGTAATGCTACATAACGTTATACGCTATATCGTAATGCTACATAACGTTATACGTTATATCGTAATGCTACATAATGTTATACGTTATATGGTAATGCTACATAACGTTATACGTTATAACGTATTACCATATCACGTTATACGCTATATCGTAATGCTACATAACGTTATACGTTATATCGTAAAGTTACATAACGTTATACGCTATATCGTAATGCTACATAACGTTATACGTTATATCGTAATGCTACATAACGTTATACGTTATAACGTATTACCATATCACGTTATATGTTATATCGTATTGCTACATAATGTTATACGTTATATGGTAATGCTACATAACGTTATACGTTATAACGTATTACCATATCACGTTATACGTTATTTGGAATGCTACATAACGTGATACGTTATATCGTAAAGCTACATAACGTTATACGCTATATCGTAATGCTACATAACGTTATACGTTATATCGTAATGCTACATAATGTTATACGTTATATCGTAATGTTACATAACGTTATACGTTATAACGTATTACCATATCACGTTATAAGTTACATCGTAATGCTACATAAAGTTATACGTTATATCGTAAAGCTACATAACGTTATACGCTATATCGTAATGCTACATAACGTTATACGTTATACCGTAATGCTACATAATGTTATACGTTACATCGTAATGCTACATAACATTATACGTTATAACGTATTACCATATCACGTTATACGCTATATCGTAATGCTACATAACGTTATACGTTATATCGTAAAGTTACATAACGTTATACGCTATATCGTAATGCTACATAACGTTATACGTTATATCGTAATGCTACATAACGTTATACGTTATAACGTATTACCATATCACGTTATATGTTATATCGTATTGCTACATAATGTTATACGTTATATCGTAATGCTACATAACGTTATACGTTATAACGTATTACCATATCACGTAATACGTTATATCGTAATGCTACATAACGTTATACGTTATAACGTATTACCATATCACGTTATACGCTATATCGTAATGCTACATAACGTTATACGTTATATCGTAAAGCTACATAACGTTATACGCTATATCGTAATGCTACATAACGTTATACGTTATATCGTAATGCTACATAATGTTATACGTTATATCGTAATGCTACATAACGTTCTACGTTATAACGTATTACCATATCACGTTATACGTTATATCGTACTACTACATAACGCTATACGTTATATGGTATTGCTATATAACGTTATACGTTATATCGTAATGCTACATAACGTTATATGTTATATCGTAATGCTACATAATGTTATACGCTATGTCGTAATGCTACAGAACGTTATACGTTATGTCGTACTACTACATAACGTTATACGTTATATGGTAATGCTACATAACGTTATACGCTATAACGTAATGCTACATACCGTTATACGTTATATGGTAATGCTACATAACGTTATACGTTATAACGTATTACCATATCACGTTATACGTTATATCGTACTACTACATAACGCTATACGTTATATGGTATTGCTATATAACGTTATACGTTATATCGTAATGCTACATAACGTTATATGTTATATCGTAATGCTACATAATGTTATACGCTATGTCGTAATGCTACAGAACGTTATACGTTATGTCGTACTACTACATAACGTTATACGTTATATGGTAATGCTACATAACGTTATACGTTATAACGTAATGCTACATAACGTTATACGTTATATGGTAATGCTACATAACGTTATACGTTATAACGTATTACCATATCACGTTACACGTTATATCGTAATGCTACATAACGTTATACGTTATATCGTAAAGCTACATAACGTTATACGCTATATCGTAATGCTACATAACGTTATACGTTATATCGTAAAGCTACATAACTTTATAGGCTATATCGTAATGCTACATAACGTTATACGTTATATCGTAATGCTACATAATGTTATACGTTATATCGTAATGTTACATAACGTTATACGTTATAACGTATTACCATATCACGTTATAAGTTACATCGTAATGCTACATAAAGTTATACGTTATATCGTAAAGCTACATAACGTTATACGCTATATCGTAATGCTACATAACGTTATACGTTATACCGTAATGCTACATAATGTTATACGTTACATCGTAATGCTACATAACATTATACGTTATATCGTAATGCTACATAACGTTATACGTTATATGGTAATGCTACATAACGTTATACGTTATAACGTATTACCATATCACGTTATACGTTATATCGTAATGCTACATAACGTTATACGTTATATCGTAAAGCTACATAACGTTATACGCTATATCGTAATGCTACATAACGTTATACGTTATATCGTAATGCTACATAATGTTATACGTTATATCGTAATGTTACATAACGTTATACGTTATAACGTATTACCATATCACGTTATAAGTTACATCGTAATGCTACATAAAGTTATACGTTATATCGGAAAGCTACATAACGTTATACGCTATATCGTAATGCTACATAACGTTATACGTTATACCGTAATGCTACATAATGTTATACGTTATATCGTAATGCTACATAACGTTATACGTTATAACGTATTACCATGTCACGTTATACGTTATGTCGTACTACTACATAACGTTATACGTTATATGGTAATACTACATAACGTTCTACGTTATAACGTATTACCATATCACGTTATACGTTATATCGTAATGCTACATAACGTTATACGTTATATCGTAAAGCTACTTAACGTTATAAGCTATATCGTACTGCTACATAACGTTATACGTTATAACGTATTACCATATCACGTTATACGTTATATCGTAATGCTACATAACGTTATACGTTATATCGTAAAGTTACATAACGATAGACGCTATATCGTAATGCTACATAACGTTATACGTTATATCGTAATGCTACATAACGTTATACGTTATGTGGTAATGCTACATAACGTTATACGTTATAACGAATTACCATATAACGTTATACGTTACATCGTAATGCTACATAACGTTATACGTTACATCGTAATGCTACATAACGTTATACGTTATATCGTAATGCTACATAACGTTATACGTTATATGGTAATGCTACATAACGATATACGTTATAACGTGTTACCATATAACGTTATACATTACATCGTAATGCTACATAACGTTATACGTTATATCGTAATGCTACATAACGTTATACGCTATATCGTAATGCTACACAACGTTATACGTTATGTCGTACTGCCACATATCGTTATACGTTATATGGTAATGCTACATAACGTTATACATTGTATCGTAATGCAACATAACGTTATACGTTATGTCGAAATGCCACATAACGTTATACGTTATATGGTAATGCTACATTACTTTATACGTTATAACGTATTACCATATAACGTTATACATTACATCGTAATGCTACATAACGTTATACGTTATCTCGTAATGCTACATAGCGTTATACGTAATATGGTAATGCTACATAACGTTATACGTTATAACGTATCACCATATAACGTTATACGTTACATCGTAATGCTACATAACGTTATACGTTATATCGTAATGCTACATAACGTTATAAGCTATATCGTACTGCTACATAACGTTATACGTTTTATCGTAATGCTACATAACGTTATACGTTATATCGTTATGCTACATAACGTTATACATTGTATCGTAATGCAACATAACGTTATACGTTATGTCGAAATGCCACATAACGTTATACGTTATATGGTAATGCTACATAACTTTATACGTTATAACGTATTACCATATAACGTTATACATTACATCGTAATGCTACATAACGTTATACGTTATCTCGTAATGCTACATAGCGTTATACGTTATATCGTAATGCTATATAACGTTATACGTTATATCGTAATGCTACATAACGTTATACGTTATAACGTATTACCATATAACGTTACACGTTATATCGTAATGCTACATAACGTTATACGTTATATCGTAATGCTACATAACGTTATACGTTATGTCGTAATGCTACATAACGTTATACGTAATATGGTAATGCTACATAACGTTATACGTTATAACGTATTACCATATAACGTTATACGTTATATCGTAATGCTACATAACGTTATACACCATATCGTAATGCTACATAACGTTATACGTTATAACGTATTACCATATAACGTTATAGATTATATCGTAATGCTACATAACGTTATACGTTATGTCGTACTGCTACATAACGTTATACGTTGTATCGTAATGCTACATAACGTTATACGTTATATCATGATGCTACATAACGTTATACGTTATATCATGATGCTACATAACGTTATACGGTATTTCGTAATGCTACACAACGTTATACGTTATATCGTAATGCTACATAACGTTATACGTTCTAACGTAATACTACATAACGTTATACGTTATGACGTTATACTACATAACGTTATACGTTATATCGTAATGCTACATAACGTTATAAGCTATATCGTACTGCTACATAACGTTATACGTTTTATCGTAATGCTACATAACGTTATACGTTATATCGTTATGCTACATAACGTTATACATTGTATCGTAATGCAACATAACGTTATACGTTATGTCGAAATGCCACATAACGTTATACGTTATATGGTAATGCTACATAACTTTATACGTTATAACGTATTACCATATAACGTTATACATTACATCGTAATGCTACATAACGTTATACGTTATCTCGTAATGCTACATAGCGTTATACGTTATATCGTAATGCTATATAACGTTATACGTTATATCGTAATGCTACATAACGTTATACGTTATAACGTATTACCATATAACGTTACACGTTATATCGTAATGCTACATAACGTTATACGTTATATCGTAATGCTACATAACGTTATACGTTATGTCGTAATGCTACATAACGTTATACGTAATATGGTAATGCTACATAACGTTATACGTTATAACGTATTACCATATAACGTTATACGTTATATCGTAATGCTACATAACGTTATACACCATATCGTAATGCTACATAACGTTATACGTTATAACGTATTACCATATAACGTTATAGATTATATCGTAATACTACATAACGTTATACGTTATGACGTTATACTACATAACGTTATACGTTATAGCGTAATACTATAAAACGATATACGTTATATCATGATGCTACATAACGTTATACGTTATTTCGTAATGCTACACAACGTTATACGCTATATCGTACTGCTACATAACGTTATACGTTATATCGTAATGCTACATAACGTTATACGTTATATCGTAATGATACATAACGCTATACGTTATATCGTAATGCTATATAACGTTATACGTTATATCGTAATGCTACATAACGTTATACGTTATATCGTTATGCTACATATCGTTATACGTTATAACGTATTACCATATAACGTTATACGTTATATCGTAATGCTACATAACGTTATACGTTATATCATAATGCTACATAACGTTATACGTTATATCGTAATGCTACATAACGTTATACATTGTATCGTAATGCAACATAACGTTATACGTTATATCGTACTGCTACATAACGTTATACGTTGTATCGTAATGCTACATAACGTTATACGTTATATCTTACTGCTACATAACGTTGTACGTTATATCATAATGCTACATAACGTTATACGTTATATCGTAATGCTACATAACGTTATACGATGTATCGTAATGCTACATAACGTTATATGTTATATCGTAATGCTACATAATGTTATACGTTATATCGTAATGCTACATAACGTTATACGTTGTATAGTAATGCTACATAACGTTATACGTTATATCGTAATGCTACATTACGTTACACGCTATATCGTACTGCTACATAACGTTATACGTTATATCGTAATGCTACATAACGTTATACATTGTATCGTAATGCAACATAACGTTATACGTTATATCGTACTGCTACATAACGTTATACGTTGTATCGTAATGCTACATAACGTTATACGTCATATCGTAATGCTACATAACGTTATACGTTATATCGTAATGTTACATAACGTTATACGTTATATCGTAATGCTACATATCGTTATACACCATATCGTAATGCTACATAACGTTATACGTTATAACGTATTACCATATAACGTTATAGATTATATCGTAATGCTACATAACGTTATACGTTATGTCGTACTGCTACATAACGTTATACGTAATATGGTAATGCTACATAACGTTATACGTCATATCGTAATGCTACATAACGTTATACGTTATATCGTAATGCTACATAACGTTATACGCTATATCGTAATGCTACATAACGTTATACGTTATATCGTAATGATACATAACGTTATACGTTATATCGTAATGCTATATAACGTTATACGTTATATCGTAATGCTACATAACGTTATACGTTATATCGTTATGCTACATATCGTTATACGTTATAACGTATTACCATATAACGTTATACGTTATATCGTAATGCTACATAACGTTATACGTTATATCGTAATGATACATAACGTTATACGTTATATCGTAATGCTATATAACGTTATACGTTATATCGTAATGCTACATAACGTTATACGTTATATCGTTATGCTACATATCGTTATACGTTATAACGTATTACCATATAACGTTATACGTTATATCGTAATGCTACATAACGTTATACGTTATATCATAATGCTACATAACGTTATACGTTATATCGTAATGCTACATAACGTTATACATTGTATCGTAATGCAACATAACGTTATACGTTATATCGTACTGCTACATAACGTTATACGTTGTATCGTAATGCTACATAACGTTATACGTCATATCGTAATGCTACATAACGTTATACGTTATATCGTAATGCTACATAACGTTATACGTTATATCGTAATGCTACATAACGTTATACACCATATCGTAATGCTACATAACGTTATACGTTATATCGTAATGCTACATAACGTTATACGTTATAATGTAATGCTACATGACGTTATACGTTACATCGTAACGCTACATAACGTTATACGTTATATCTTACTGCTACATAACGTTGTACGTTATATCATAATGCTACATAACGTTATACGTTATATCGTAATGCTACATAACGTTATACGATGTATCGTAATGCTACATAACGTTATATGTTATATCGTAATGCTACATAATGTTATACGTTATATCGTAATGCTACATAACGTTATACGTTGTATAGTAATGCTACATAACGTTATACGTTATATCGTAATGCTACATAACGTTATACGTTATAATGTAATGCTACATAACGTTATACGTTATAACGTAATACTACATAAAGTTATACGTTATAGCGTAATACTCTATAACGTTATACGTTATATGGTGATGCTACATAACGTTATACGTTATTTCGTAATGCTACACAACGTTATACGCTATATCCTACTGCTACATAACGTTATACGTTATATCGTAATGCTACATAACGTTATACGTTATATTGTAATGATACATAACGTTATACGTTATATCGTAATGCTACATAACGTTATACGTTATATCGTAATGCTACATAACGTTATACACCATATCGTAATGCTACATAACGTCATACGTTATAACGTATTACCATATAACGTTGTAGATTATATCGTAATGCTACATAACGTTATACTCTATATCTTACTGCTATATAACGTTATACGTTATATCGTAATGCTACATAACGTTAAACGTTGTATCGTAATGCTACATAATGTTATAAGTTATATGGTAATGCTACATAACGTTATATGTTATAACGTATTACCATATAACGTTATACGTTACATCGCAATGCTACATAACGCTATACCTCATATCGTAATGCTACATAACGTTATACGTTATATCGTAATGCTACATAACGTTATACTCTATATCTTACTGCTATATAACGTTATACGTTATATCGTAATGCTACATGACGTTATACACCATATCGTAATGCTACATAACGTTATACGTTATAACGTATTACCATATAACGTTATAGATTATATCGTAATGCTACATAACGTTATACGTTATGTCGTACTGCTACATAACGTTATACGTAATATGGTAATGCTATATAACGTTATACGTCATATCGTAATGCTACATATCGTTATACGTTATATCGTAATGCTACATAACGTTATACGCTATATCGTAATGCTACATAACGTTATACGTTATATCGTAATGCTACATTACGTTATACGTTGTATCGTAATGCTACATAACGTTATACGTTATATCGTAATGCTACATAACGTTATACGTTCTAACGTAATACTACATAACGTTATGCGTTATGACGTTATACTACATAACGTTATACGTTATAGCGTAATACTATATAACGATATACGTTATATCATGATGCTACATAACGTTATACGTTATTTCGTAATGCTACACAACGTTATACGCTATATCGTACTGCTACATAACGTTATACGTTATATCGTAATGCTACATAACGTTATACGTTATATCGTAATGATACATAACGCTATACGTTATATCGTAATGCTATATAACGTTATACGTTATATCGTAATGCTACATAACGTTATACGTTATATCGTTATGCTACATATCGTTATACGTTATAACGTATTACCATATAACGTTATACGTTATATCGTAATGCTACATAACGTTATACGTTATATCATAATGCTACATAACGTTATACGTTATATCGTAATGCTACATAACGTTAAACGTTATATCGTAATGCTACATTACGTTATACGCTATATCGTACTGCTACATAACGTTATACGTTATATCGTAATGCTACATAACGTTATACGTCATATCGTAATGCTACATAACGTTATACGTTATATCGTAATGCTACATAACGTTATACGTTATATCGTAATGCTACATAACGTTATACGTTATATCGTAATGCTACATAACGTTATACGTTATATCGTAATGCTACATAACGTTATACACCATATCGTAATGCTACATAACGTTATACGTTATAACGTATTACCATATAACGTTATACGTTACATCGAAATGCTACATATCGTTATACGTCATATCGTAATGCTACATAACGTTAAACGTTATATCGTAATGCTACATTACGTTATACGCTATATCGTACTGCTACATAACGTTATACGTTATATCGTAATGCTACATAACGTTATACATTGTATCGTAATGCAACATAACGTTATACGTTATATCGTACTGCTACATAACGTTATACGTTGTATCGTAATGCTACATAACGTTATACGTCATATCGTAATGCTACATAACGTTATACGTTATATCGTAATGCTACATAACGTTATACGTTATATCGTAATGCTACATAACGTTATACACCTTATCGTAATGCTACATAACGTTATACGTTATAACGTATTAACATATAACGTTATAGATTATATCGTAATGCTACATAACGTTATACGTTATGTCGTACTGCTACATAACGTTATACGTAATATGGTAATGCTACATAACGTTATACGTCATATCGTAATGCTACATAACGTTATACGTTATATCATAATGCTACATAACGTTATACGCTATATCGTAATGCTACATAACGTTATACGTTATATCGTAATGCTACATTACGTTATACGTTGTATCGTAATGCTACATAACGTTATACGTTATATCGTAATGCTACATAACGTTATACGTTCTAACGTAATACTACATAACGTTATACGTTATGACGTTATACTACATAACGTTATACGTTATAGCGTAATACTATATAACGATATACGTTATATCATGATGCTATATAACGTTATACGTTATTTCGTAATGCTACACAACGTTATACGCTATATCGTACTGCTACATAACGTTATACGTTATATCGTAATGCTACATAACGTTATACGTTACATCGTAATGCTACATAACGTTATACGTTATATCGTAATGCTACATAACGTTATACGTTATATGGTAATGCTACATAACGTTATACGTTGTATCGTAATGCTACATAACGTTATAAGTTATATGGTAATGCTACATAACGTTATACGTTATAATGTATTACCATATAACGTTATACATTATATCGTAATGCTACATAACGTCATACGTTATAACGTATTACCATATAACGTTGTAGATTATATCGTAATGCTACATAACGTTATACGTTGTATCGTAATGCTACATAACGTTATAAGTTATATGGTAATGCTACATAACGTTATACGTTATAATGTATTACCATATAACGTTATACATTATATCGTAATGCTACATAACGTTATACTCTATACCTTACTGCTATATAACGTTATACGTTATATCGTAATGCTACATAACGTTATACCTTGTATCGTAATGCTACATAATGTTATAAGTTATATGGTAATGCTACATAACGTTATCCGTTATAACGTATTACCATATAACGTTATACGTTACATCGTAATGCTACATAACGTTATACCTCATATCGTAATGCTACATAACGTTATACATTATATCGTAATGCTACATATCGTTATACGCTATATCTTATTGCTATATAACGTTATACGTTATATCGTAATGCTACATAACGTTATACGTTGTATCGTAATGCTACATAACGTTATAAGTTATATGGTAATGCTACATAGCGTTATACGTTATAATGTATTACCATATAACGTTATACATTATATCATAATGCTACATAACGTTATACGTTATATCTTACTGCTACATAACGTTGTACGTTATATCATAATGCTGCATAACGTTATAAGTTATATGGTAATGCTACATAACGTTATACGTTATAATGTATTACCATATAACGTTATACATTATATCGTAATGCTACATAACGTTATACTCTATATCTTACTGCTATATAACGTTATACGTTATATCGTAATGCTACATAACGTTATACGTTGTATCGTAATGCTACATAATGTTATACGTTATAACGTATTACCATATAACGTTATACATTACATCGTAATGCTACATAACGTTATACGTTATAACGTATTACCATATAACGTTATACATTACATCGTATTGCTACATAACGTTATACGTTATATCCTAATGCTACATATCGTTATACGTTATATCGTAATGCTACATAACGTTATACGTTATATCGTAATGCTACATGACGTTATACGTTACATCGTAATGCTACATATCGTTATACGTTATATCTTACTGCTACATAACGTTGTACGTTATATCATAATGCTACATAACGTTATACGTTATGTCGTACTGCTACATAACGTTATACGTAATATGGTAATGCTACATAACGTTATACGTTATAACGTATTACCATATAACGTTATACGTTACATCGTAATGCTACATAACGTAATACGTTATATCGTAATGCTACATAACGTTATACGTTATATCGTAATGCTACATAACGTTATACGTTATAACGTATTACCATATAACGTTATACGTTACATCGTAATGCTACATAACGTAATACGTTATATCGTAATGCTACATAACGTTATACGTTATATCGTAATGCTACATAACGTTATACGTTATAACGTATTACCATATAACGTTATACGTTATATCCTAATGCTACATATCGTTATACGTTATATCGTAATGCTACATAACGTTATACGTTATATCGTAATGCTACATGACGTTATACGTTACATCGTAATGCTACATATCGTTATACGTTATATCTTACTGCTACATAACGTTGTACGTTATATCATAATGCTACATAACGTTATACGTTATGTCGTACTGCTACATAACGTTATACGTAATATGGTAATGCTACATAACGTTATACGTTATAACGTATTACCATATAACGTTATACGTTACATCGTAATGCTACATAACGTAATACGTTATATCGTAATGCTACATAACGTTATACGTTATATCGTAATGCTACATAACGTTATACGTTATAACGTATTACCATATAACGTTATACGGTACATCGAAATGCTACTTAACGTTATACGTCATATCGTAATGCTACATAACGTTATACGTTACATCGAAATGCTACATATCGTTATACGTCATATCGTAATGCTACATAACGTTAAACGTTATATCGTAATGCAACATTACGTTATACGCTATATCGTACTGCTACATAACGTTATACGTCATATCGTAATGCTACATAACGTTAAACGTTATATCGTAATGCTACATTACGTTATACGCTATATCGTACTGCTACATAACGTTATACGTAATATGGTAATGCTACATAACGTTATACGTTATAACGTATTACCATATAACGTTATACGTTACATCGTAATGCTACATAACGTAATACGTTATATCGTAATGCTACATAACGTTATACGGTACATCGAAATGCTACTTAACGTTATACGTCATATCGTAATGCTACATAACGTTATACGTTACATCGAAATGCTACATATCGTTATACGTCATATCGTAATGCTACATAACGTTAAACGTTATATCGTAATGCTACATATCGTTATACGTCATATCTTAATGCTACATAACGTTAAACGTTATATCGTAATGCTACATTACGTTATACGCTATATCGTACTGCTACATAACGTTATACGTTATATCGTAATGCTACATAACGTTATACGTTATAATGTATTACCATATAACGTTATACATTATATCGTAATGCTACATAACGTTATACTCTATATCTTACTGCTATATAACGTTATACGTTATATCGTAATGCTACATAACGTTAAACGTTGTATCGTAATGCTACATAATGTTATAAGTTATATGGTAATGCTACATATCGTTATACGTTATAACGTATTACCATATAACGTTATACGTTACATCGTAATGCTACATAACGTTATACCTCATATCGTAATGCTACATAACGTTATACGTTATATCGTAATGCTACATATCGTTATACGCTATATCTTATTGCTATATAACGTTATACGTTATATCGTAATGCTACATAACGTTATACGTTGTATCGTAATGCTACATAACGTTATAAGTTATATGGTAATGCTACATAACGTTATACGTTATAACGTATTACCATCTAACGTTATACGTTACATCGTAATGCTACATAACGTTATACCTCATATCGTAATGCTACATAACGTTATACGTTATATCGTAATGCTACATATCGTTATACGCTATATCTTATTGCTATATAACGTTATACGTTATATCGTAATGCTACATAACGTTATACGTTATATCTTACTGCTACATAACGTTGTACGTTATATCATAATGCTACATAACGTTATACATTATATCGTAATGCTACATAACGTTGTACGTTATAACGAATTACCATATAACGTTATACCTTACATCGTAATGCTACATAACGTTATACTCTATATCTTACAGCTATATAACGTTATACGTTATATCGTAATGCAACATAACGTTATACGTTGTATCGTAATGCTACATAATGTTATACGTTATAACGTATTACCATATAACGTTATACATTACATCGTAATGCTACATAACGTTATACGTTATAACGTATTACCATATAACATTATACATTACATCGTATTGCTACATAACGTTATACGTTATATCGTAATGCTACATATCGTTATACGGTATATCGTAATGCTACATAACGTTATACGTTATATCGTAATGCTACATGACGTTATACGTTACATCGTAATGCTACATATCGTTATACGTTATATCTTACTGCTACATAACGTTGTACGTTATATCATAATGCTACATAACGTTATACGTTATGTCGTACTGCTACATAACGTTATACGTAATATGGTAATGCTACATAACGTTATACGTTATAACGTATTACCATATAACGTTATACGTTACATCGTAATGCTACATAACGTAATACGTTATATCGTAATGCTACATAACGTTATACGTTATATCGTAATGCTACATAACGTTATACGTTATAACGTACTACCATATAACGTTATACGGTACATCGAAATGCTACTTAACGTTATACGTCATTTCGTAATGCTACATAACGTTATACGTTATATCGTAATGCTACATAAAGTTATACGTTATAGCGTAATACTATATAACGTTATACGTTATATCGTGATGCTACATAACGTTATACGTTATATCGTAATGCTACATAACGTTATACGTTGTATAGTAATGCTACATAACGTCATACGTTATATCGTAATGCTACATAACGTTATACGTTATAATGTAATGCTACATAACGTTATACGTTATAACGTAATACTACATAAAGTTATACGTTATAGCGTAATACTATATAACGTTATACGTTAGATCGTGATGCTACATAACGTTATACGTTATTTCGTAATGCTACACAACGTTATACGCTATATCCTACTGCTACATAACATTATACGTTATATCGTAATGCTACATAACGTTATACGCTATATCTTATTGCTATATAACGTTATACCTTATATCGTAATGCTACATAACGTTATGCGTTGTATCGTAATGCTACATAACGTTATAAGTTATATGGTAATGCTACATAGCGTTATACGTTATAATGTATTACCATATAACGTTATACATTATATCGTAATGCTACATAACGTTATACGTTATATCTGACTGCTACATAACGTTGTACGTTATATCATAATGCTGCATAACGTTATAAGTTATATGGTAATGCTACATAACGTTATACGTTATAACGTATTACCATATAACGTTATACGTTATAACGTATTACCATATAACGTTATACATTACATCGTAATGCTACATAACGTTATACGTTATATCGTAATGCTACATATCGTTATACGTTATATCGTAATGCTACATAACGTTATACGTTATATCGTAATGCTACATGACGTTATACGTTACATCGTAATGCTACATATCGTTATACGTTATATCTTACTGCTACATAACGTTGTACGATATATCATAATGCTACATAACGTTATACGTTATGTCGTACTGCTACATAACGTTATGCGTAATATGGTAATGCTACATAACGTTATACGTTATAACGTATTACCATATAACGTTATACGTTACATCGTAATGCTACATAACGTAATACGTTATATCGTAATGCTACATAACGTTATACGTTATATCGTAATGCTACATAACGTTATACGTTATAACGTATTACCATATAACGTTATACGGTACATCGAAATGCTACTTAACGTTATACGTCATATCGTAATGCTACATAACGTTATACGTTATATCGTAATGCTACATAACGTTATACGCAATATCGTACTGCTACAAAACGTTATACGTTATATCGTAATGCTACATAACGTTATACGTTATAACGTAATACTACATAAAGTTATACGTTATAGCGTAATACTATATAACGTTATACGTTATATCGTGATGCTACATAACGTTATACGTTATTTCGTAATGCTACACAACGTTATACGCTATATCCTACTGCTACATAACGTTATACGTTATATCGTAATGCTACATAACGTTATACGTTATATCGTAATGATACATATCGTTATACGTTATATCGTAATGCTACATAACGTTATGCGTTATGTCGTAATGCTACATAACGTTATACACCATATCGTAATGCTACATAACGTTATACGTTATAACGTATTACCATATAACATTATACATTACATCGTATTGCTACATAACGTTATACGTTATATCGTAATGCTACATATCGTTATACGGTATATCGTAATGCTACATAACGTTATACGTTATATCGTAATGCTACATAACGTTATAAGCTATATCGTACTGCTACATAACGTTATACGTTATATCGTAATGCTACATAACGTTTTACTTTATATCGTTATGCTACATAACGTTATACATTGTATCGTAATGCAACATAGCGTTATACGTTATATCGTACTGCTACATAACATTATACGTTGTATCGTAATGCTACATAACGTTATACGTTATATCGTAATGCTACATAACGTTATACGTTATATCGTAATGCTACATAACGTTATACGTTATATCGTAATGCTACATAACGTTATACGTTATAACGTATTACCATATAACGATATACATTACATCGTAATGCTACATAACGTTATACGTTATATCGTAATGCTACATAACGTTATACGTTATATCGTGATGCTACATAACGTTATACGTTATTTCGTAATGCTACACAACGTTATACGCTATATCCTACTGCTACATAACGTTATACGTTATATCGTAATGCTACATAACGTTATACGTTATATCGTAATGATACATATCGTTATACGTTATATCGTAATGCTACATAACGTTATGCGTTATATCGTAATGCTACATAACGTTATACACCATATCGTAATGCTACATAACGTTATACGTTATATCTTACTGCTACATAACGTTATGAGTTATATCGTAATGCTACATAACGTTATACGTTATATCGTAATGATACATATCGTTATACGTTATATCGTAATGTCACACAACGTTATACGTTATAACGTATTACCATATAACGTTATACGTTATATAGTAATGCTACATAACGTTATACGTTATATCTTACTGCTACATAACGTTATGAGTTATATCGTAATGCTACATAACGTTATACGATATAACGTAATACTACATATCGTTATACTTTATAACGTAATACTACATAACGTTATACGTTATATTGTAATGCTACATAATGTTGTACGTTATATGGTATTGCTACATAACGTTATACGTTATATCCTAATGCTACATAACGTTATACGTTATATCGTAATGCTACATAACGTTATACGTTATATCGTAATGCTACATAACGTTATACGTCATAACGTATTACCATATAACGTTATACATTACATCGTAATGCTACATAACGTTATACGTTATATCGTAATGCTACATAACGTTATACGTTATATCGTGATGCTACATAACGTTATACGTTATTTCGTAATGCTACACAACGTTATACGCTATATCCTACTGCTACATAACGTCATACGTTATATCGTAATGCTACATAACGTTATACGTTATAATGTAATGCTACATAACGTTATACGTTATAACGTAATACTACATAAAGTTATACGTTATAGCGTAATACTATATAACGTTATACGTTAGATCGTGATGCTACATAACGTTATACGTTATTTCGTAATGCTACACAACGTTATACGCTATATCCTACTGCTACATAACATTATACGTTATATCGTAATGCTACATAACGTTATACGCTATATCTTATTGCTATATAACGTTATACCTTATATCGTAATGCTACATAACGTTATGCGTTGTATCGTAATGCTACATAACGTTATAAGTTATATGGTAATGCTACATAGCGTTATACGTTATAATGTATTACCATATAACGTTATACATTATATCGTAATGCTACATAACGTTATACGTTATATCTGACTGCTACATAACGTTGTACGTTATATCATAATGCTGCATAACGTTATAAGTTATATGGTAATGCTACATAACGTTATACGTTATAACGTATTACCATATAACGTTATACGTTATAACGTATTACCATATAACGTTATACATTACATCGTAATGCTACATAACGTTATACGTTATATCGTAATGCTACATATCGTTATACGTTATATCGTAATGCTACATAACGTTATACGTTATATCGTAATGCTACATGACGTTATACGTTACATCGTAATGCTACATATCGTTATACGTTATATCTTACTGCTACATAACGTTGTACGATATATCATAATGCTACATAACGTTATACGTTATGTCGTACTGCTACATAACGTTATGCGTAATATGGTAATGCTACATAACGTTATACGTTATAACGTATTACCATATAACGTTATACGTTACATCGTAATGCTACATAACGTAATACGTTATATCGTAATGCTACATAACGTTATACGTTATATCGTAATGCTACATAACGTTATACGTTATAACGTATTACCATATAACGTTATACGGTACATCGAAATGCTACTTAACGTTATACGTCATATCGTAATGCTACATAACGTTATACGTTATATCGTAATGCTACATAACGTTATACGCAATATCGTACTGCTACAAAACGTTATACGTTATATCGTAATGCTACATAACGTTATACGTTATAACGTAATACTACATAAAGTTATACGTTATAGCGTAATACTATATAACGTTATACGTTATATCGTGATGCTACATAACGTTATACGTTATTTCGTAATGCTACACAACGTTATACGCTATATCCTACTGCTACATAACGTTATACGTTATATCGTAATGCTACATAACGTTATACGTTATATCGTAATGATACATATCGTTATACGTTATATCGTAATGCTACATAACGTTATGCGTTATATCGTAATGCTACATAACGTTATACACCATATCGTAATGCTACATAACGTTATACGTTATAACGTATTACCATATAACATTATACATTACATCGTATTGCTACATAACGTTATACGTTATATCGTAATGCTACATATCGTTATACGGTATATCGTAATGCTACATAACGTTATACGTTATATCGTAATGCTACATAACGTTATAAGCTATATCGTACTGCTACATAACGTTATACGTTATATCGTAATGCTACATAACGTTTTACTTTATATCGTTATGCTACATAACGTTATACATTGTATCGTAATGCAACATAGCGTTATACGTTATATCGTACTGCTACATAACATTATACGTTGTATCGTAATGCTACATAACGTTATACGTTATATCGTAATGCTACATAACGTTATACGTTATATCGTAATGCTACATAACGTTATACGTTATATCGTAATGCTACATAACGTTATACGTTATAACGTATTACCATATAACGATATACATTACATCGTAATGCTACATAACGTTATACGTTATATCGTAATGCTACATAACGTTATACGTTATATCGTGATGCTACATAACGTTATACGTTATTTCGTAATGCTACACAACGTTATACGCTATATCCTACTGCTACATAACGTTATACGTTATATCGTAATGCTACATAACGTTATACGTTATATCGTAATGATACATATCGTTATACGTTATATCGTAATGCTACATAACGTTATGCGTTATATCGTAATGCTACATAACGTTATACACCATATCGTAATGCTACATAACGTTATACGTTATATCTTACTGCTACATAACGTTATGAGTTATATCGTAATGCTACATAACGTTATACGTTATATCGTAATGATACATATCGTTATACGTTATATCGTAATGTCACACAACGTTATACGTTATAACGTATTACCATATAACGTTATACGTTATATAGTAATGCTACATAACGTTATACGTTATATCTTACTGCTACATAACGTTATGAGTTATATCGTAATGCTACATAACGTTATACGATATAACGTAATACTACATATCGTTATACTTTATAACGTAATACTACATAACGTTATACGTTATATTGTAATGCTACATAATGTTGTACGTTATATGGTATTGCTACATAACGTTATACGTTATATCCTAATGCTACATAACGTTATACGTTATATCGTAATGCTACATAACGTTATACGTTATATCGTAATGCTACATAACGTTATACGTCATAACGTATTACCATATAACGTTATACATTACATCGTAATGCTACATAACGTTATACGTTATATCGTAATGCTACATAACGTTATACGTTATATCGTGATGCTACATAACGTTATACGTTATTTCGTAATGCTACACAACGTTATACGCTATATCCTACTGCTACATAACGTTATACGTTATATCGTAATGCTACATAACGTTATACGTTATATCGTAATGATACATATCGTTATACGTTATATCGTAATGCTACATAACGTTATGCGTTATATCGTAATGCTACATAACGTTATACACCATATCGTAATGCTACATAACGTTATACACCATATCGTAATGCTACATAACGTTATACACCATATCGTAATGCTACATAACGTCATACGTTATAACGTATTACCATATAACGTTGTAGATTATATCGTAATGCTACATAACGTTATACGTTGTATCGTAATGCTACATAACGTTATAAGTTATATGGTAATGCTACATAACGTTATAAGCTATATCGTACTGCTACATAACGTTATACGTTATATCGTAATGCTACATAACGTTTTACTTTATATCGTTATGCTACATAACGTTATACATTGTATCGTAATGCAACATAGCGTTATACGTTATATCGTACTGCTACATAACATTATACGTTGTATCGTAATGCTACATAACGTTATACGTTATATCGTAATGCTACATGACGTTATACGTTTTATCGTAATGCTACATAACGTTATACGATATATCGTAATGTCACACAACGTTATACGTTATAACGTATTACCATATAACGTTATACGTTATATAGTAATGCTACATAACGTTATACGTTATATCTTACTGCTACATAACGTTATGAGTTATATCGTAATGCTACATAACGTTATACGATATAACGTAATACTACATATCGTTATACTTTATAACGTAATACTACATAACGTTATACGTTATATTGTAATGCTACATAATGTTGTACGTTATATGGTATTGCTACATAACGTTATACGTTATATCCTAATGCTACATAACGTTATACGTTATATCGTAATGCTACATAACGTTATACGTTATATCGTAATGCTACATAACGTTATACGTTATATCCTAATGCTACATAACGTTATACGCTGTATCGTAATGCTACATAACGTTATACGTTATATGGTAATGCTACATATCGTTATACGTTATAACGTATTACCATATAACGTTATTCGTTATATCGTAATGCTACATAACGTTATACGTTATATCGTAATGCTACATAACGTTATACGTTATGTCGGAATGCTACATAACGTTATACGTTATATCGTAATGCTACATGACGTTATACGTTATATCGTAATGCTACATAACGTTATACGTTATATCCTAATGCTACATAACGTTATACGCTGTATCGTAATGCTACATAACGTTATACGTTATAATGTATTACCATATAACGTTGTACATTATATCGTAATGCAACATAACGTTATACTCTATATCTTACTGCTATATAACGTTATACGTTATATCGTAATGCTACATAACGTTATACGTTGTATCGTAATGCTACATAATGTTATAAGTTATATGGTAATGCTACATAACGTTAGACGTTATAACGTATTACCATATAACGTTATACGTTACATCGTAATGCTACATAACGTTATACCTCATATCGTAATGCTACATAACGTTATACGTTATATCGTAATGCTACATATCGTTATACGCTATATCTTAATGCTACATAACGTTTTACTTTATATCGTTATGCTACATAACGTTATACATTGTATCGTAATGCAACATAGCGTTATACGTTATATCGTACTGCTACATAACATTATACGTTGTATCGTAATGCTACATAACGTTATACGTTATATCGTAATGCTACATGACGTTATACGTTTTATCGTAATGCTACATAACGTTATACGATATATCGTAATGTCACACAACGTTATACGTTATAACGTATTACCATATAACGTTATACGTTATATAGTAATGCTACATAACGTTATACGTTATATCTTACTGCTACATAACGTTATGAGTTATATCGTAATGCTACATAACGTTATACGATATAACGTAATACTACATATCGTTATACTTTATAACGTAATACTACATAACGTTATACGTTATATTGTAATGCTACATAATGTTGTACGTTATATGGTATTGCTACATAACGTTATACGTTATATCCTAATGCTACATAACGTTATACGTTATATCGTAATGCTACATGACGTTATACGTTTTATCGTAATGCTACATAACGTTATACGATATATCGTAATGTCACACAACGTTATACGTTATAACGTATTACCATATAACGTTATACGTTATATAGTAATGCTACATAACGTTATACGTTATATCTTACTGCTACATAACGTTATGAGTTATATCGTAATGCTACATAACGTTATACGATATAACGTAATACTACATATCGTTATACTTTATAACGTAATACTACATAACGTTATACGTTATATTGTAATGCTACATAATGTTGTACGTTATATGGTATTGCTACATAACGTTATACGTTATATCCTAATGCTACATAACGTTATACGTTATATCGTAATGCTACATAACGTTATACGTTATATCGTAATGCTACATAACGTTATACGTTATATCCTAATGCTACATAACGTTATACGCTGTATCGTAATGCTACATAACGTTATACGTTATATGGTAATGCTACATATCGTTATACGTTATAACGTATTACCATATAACGTTATTCGTTATATCGTAATGCTACATAACGTTATACGTTATATCGTAATGCTACATAACGTTATACGTTATGTCGGAATGCTACATAACGTTATACGTTATATCGTAATGCTACATGACGTTATACGTTATATCGTAATGCTACATAACGTTATACGTTATATCCTAATGCTACATAACGTTATACGCTGTATCGTAATGCTACATAACGTTATACGTTATAATGTATTACCATATAACGTTATACATTATATCGTAATGCAACATAACGTTATACTCTATATCTTACTGCTATATAACGTTATACGTTATATCGTAATGCTACATAACGTTATACGTTGTATCGTAATGCTACATAATGTTATAAGTTATATGGTAATGCTACATAACGTTAGACGTTATAACGTATTACCATATAACGTTATACGTTACATCGTAATGCTACATAACGTTATACCTCATATCGTAATGCTACATAACGTTATACGTTATATCGTAATGCTACATATCGTTATACGCTATATCTTAATGCTACATAACGTTTTACTTTATATCGTTATGCTACATAACGTTATACATTGTATCGTAATGCAACATAGCGTTATACGTTATATCGTACTGCTACATAACATTATACGTTGTATCGTAATGCTACATAACGTTATACGTTATATCGTAATGCTACATGACGTTATACGTTTTATCGTAATGCTACATAACGTTATACGATATATCGTAATGTCACACAACGTTATACGTTATAACGTATTACCATATAACGTTATACGTTATATAGTAATGCTACATAACGTTATACGTTATATCTTACTGCTACATAACGTTATGAGTTATATCGTAATGCTACATAACGTTATACGATATAACGTAATACTACATATCGTTATACTTTATAACGTAATACTACATAACGTTATACGTTATATTGTAATGCTACATAATGTTGTACGTTATATGGTATTGCTACATAACGTTATACGTTATATCCTAATGCTACATAACGTTATACGTTATATCGTATTGCTACATAACGTTATACGTTATATCGTAATGCTACATAACGTTATACGTTATATCCTAATGCTACATAACGTTATACGCTGTATCGTAATGCTACATAACGTTATATGTTATATGGTAATGCTACATATCGTTATACGTTATAACGTATTACCATATAACGTTATTCGTTATATCGTAATGCTACATAACGTTATACGTTATATCGTAATGCTACATAACGTTATACGTTATGTCGGAATGCTACATAACGTTATACGTTATATCGTAATGCTACATGACGTTATACGTTATATCGTAATGCTACATAACGTTATACGTTATATCCTAATGCTACATAACGTTATACGCTGTATCGTAATGCTACATAACGTTATACGTTATAATGTATTACCATATAACGTTATACATTATATCGTAATGCAACATAACGTTATACTCTATATCTTACTGCTATATAACGTTATACGTTATATCGTAATGCTACATAACGTTATACGTTGTATCGTAATGCTACATAATGTTATAAGTTATATGGTAATGCTACATAACGTTAGACGTTATAACGTATTACCATATAACGTTATACGTTACATCGTAATGCTACATAACGTTATACCTCATATCGTAATGCTACATAACGTTATACGTTATATCGTAATGCTACATATCGTTATACGCTATATCTTAATGCTATATAACGTTATACGTTATATCGTAATGCTACATAACGTTATACGTTGTATCGTAATGCTACATAACGTTATAAGTTATATGGTAATGCTACATAGCGTTATACGTTATAATGTATTACCATATAACGTTATACATTATATCGTAATGCTACATAACGTTATACGTTATATCTTACTGCTACATAACGTTGTACGTTATATCATAATGCTACATAACGTTATTCGTCATATCGTAATGCTACATAACGTTGTACGTTATAACGAATTACCATATAGCGTTATACGTTACATCGTAATGCTACATAACGTTATACGTTACATCGTAATGCTACATAACGTTATACGTTATATCGTAATGCTACATAACGTTATACGTTATATGGTAATGCTACATAACGTTATACGTTATAACGTATTACCATATAACGTTATACGTTACATCGTAATGCTACATAACGTTATACGTTATATCTTAATGCTACATAACGTTATACGTTATATCGTAATGCTACATACCGTTATACGTTATAACGTATTACCATATAACGTTATACGTTACATCGTAATGTTACATAGCGATATACGTCATATCGTAATGCTACATAACGTTATACGTTATATCGTAATGCTACATAACGTTATAAGCTATATCGTACTGCTACATAACGTTATACGTTATATCGTTATGCTACATAACGTTATACTTTATATCGTTATGCTACATAACGTTATACATTGTATCGTAATGCAACATAGCGTTATACGTTATATCCTACTGCTACATAACATTATACGTTGTATCGTAATGCTACATAACGTTATACGTTATATCGTAATGCTACATGACGTTATACGTTATATCGTAATGCTACATAACGTTATACGATATATCGTAATGTCACACAACGTTATACGTTATAACGTATTACCATATAACGTTATACGTTATATAGTAATGCTACATAACGTTATACGTTATATCTTACTGCTACATAACGTTATGAGTTATATCGTAACGCTACATAACGTTATACGATATAACGTAATACTACATATCGTTATACGTTATAACGTAATACTACATAACGTTATACGTTATGTTGTAATGCTACATAATGTTGTACGTTATATCGTATTGCTACATAACGTTATACGTTATATCCTAATGCTACATAACGTTATACGCTGTATCGTAATGCTACATAACGTTATACGTTATATGGTAATGCTACATATCGTTATACGTTATAACGTATTACCATATAACGTTATTCGTTATATCGTAATGCTACATAACGTTATACGTTATATCGTAATGCTACATAACGTTATACGTTATGTCGGAATGCTACATAACGTTATACGTTATATCGTAATGCTACATGACGTTATACGTTATATCGTAATGCTACATAACGTTATACGTTATATCCTAATGCTACATAACGTTATACGCTGTATCGTAATGCTACATAACGTTATACGTTATAACGTAATACTACATAACGTTATACGTTATATTGTAATGCTACATAACGTTATAAGTTATATGGTAATGCTACATAACGTTATACGTTATAATGTATTACCATATAACGTTATACATTATATCGTAATGCTACATAACGTTATACGTTATATCGTAATGCTACATAACGTTATACGTTATATCGTAATGCAACATAACGTTATACGTTATATCGTACTGCCACACAACGTTATACGTTATAACGTATTACCATATAACGTTATTCGTTATATCGTAATGCTACATAACGTTATACGTTATATCGTAATGCTACATAACGTTATACGTTATATCGTAATGCTACATAACGTTATACGTTATATCCTAATGCTACATAACGTTATACGCTGTATCGTAATGCTACATAACGTTATACGTTATGTCTGAATGCTACATAACGTTATACGTTATATCGTAATGCTACATAACGTTATACGTTATATTGTAATGCTACATATCGTTATACGTTATATGGTAATGCTACATACCGTTATACGTTATAACGTATTACCATATAACGTTATTCGTTATTTCGTAATGCTACATGACGTTATAAGTTATATGGTTATCCTACATAACGTTATACGTTATAATGTATTACCATATAACGTTATACATTATATCGTAATGCTACATAACGTTATACGTTATATCGTAATGCTACATAACGTTATACGTTATAACGTATTACCATATAACGTTATATGTTACATCGTAATGCTACATAACGTTATCCGCTATATCGTAATGCTACATAACGTTATACGTTATATCGTAATGCTACATAACGTTATACGTTATAACGTATTAGCATATAACGTTATATGTTACATCGTAATGCTACATAACGTTATCCGCTATATCGTAATGCTACAAAACGTTACACGTTATGTCGTAATGCTACATAACGTTATACGTTATAACGTATTACCATATCACGTTATACGTTATATCGTAATGCTACATAACGTTATACGTTATAACGTATTACCATATAACGTTATAGGTTATATCTTACTGCTACATAACGTTATACGTTATATCGTAATGCTACATAACGTTATACGTTATATCGTAATGCTACACAACGTTATACGTTATATTGTAATGCTACATAACGTTATACGTTATATCGTAATGCTACATAACGTTATACGTTATATTGTAATGCTACATATCGTTATACGTTATATGGTAATGCTACATACCGTTATACGTTATAACGTATTACCATATAACGTTATTCGTCATATCGTAATGCTACATAACGTTGTACGTTATAACGAATTACCATATAGCGTTATACGTTATATCGTAATGCTACATAACGTTATACGTTATATCGTAATGCTACACAACGTTATACGTTATATTGTAATGCTACATAACGTTATACGTTATATAGTAATGCTACATAACGTTATACGTTATATCTTACTGCTACATAACGTTATGAGTTATATCGTAATGCTACATAACGTTATACGATATAACGTAATACTACATATCGTTGTACGTTATAACGTAATACTACAGAACGTTATACGTTATATTGTAATGCTACATAATGTTGTACGTTATATCGTAATGCTTCATAACGTTATACGTTATATCCTAATGCTACATAACGTTATACGCTGTATCGTAATGCTACATAACGTTATACGTTATATGGTAATGCTACATATCGTTATACGTTATAACGTATTACCATATAACGTTATTCGTTATATCGTAATGCTACATAACGTTATACGTTATATCGTAGTGCTACATAACGTTATACGTTATGTCAGAATGCTACATAACGTTATACGTTATATCGTAATGCTACATAACGTTATACATTATATCGTAATGCTACATAACGTTATACGTTATATCGTAATGCTACATAACGTTATACGTTATAACGTATTACCATATAACGTTATTCGTTATATCGTAATGCTACATAACGTTATACGTTATATCGTAATGCTACATAACGTTATACGTTATATCGTAATGCTACATAACGTTATACGTTATATCCTAATGCTGCATAACGTTATACGCTGTATCGTAATGCTACATAACGTTATACGTTATGTCTGAATGCTACAGAACGTTATACGTTATATCGTAATGCTACATAACGTTATACGTTATATTGTAATGCTACATATCGTTATACGTTATATGGTAATGCTACATACCGTTATACGTTATAACGTATTACCATATAACGTTATTCGTTATTTCGTAATGCTACATGACGTTATAAGTTATATGGTTATGCTACATAACGTTATACGCTGTATCGTAATGCTACATAACCTTATACGTTATAGGGTAATGCTACATATCATTATACGTTATAACGTATTACCATATAACGTTATTCGTTATATCGTAATGCTACATAACGTTATACGTTATATCGTAATGCTACATAACGTTATACGTTATATCGTAATGCTACATAACGTTATACGTTATATCCTAATGCTACATAACGTTATACGCTGTATCGTAATGCTACATAACGTTATACGTTATGTCTGAATGCTACATAACGTTATACGTTATATCGTAATGCTACATAACGTTATACGTTATATTGTAATGCTACATATCGTTATACGTTATATGGTAATGCTACATACCGTTATACGTTATAACGTATTACCATATAACGTTATTCGTTATTTCGTAATGCTACATGACGTTATAAGTTATATGGTTATGCTACATAACGTTATAAGTTATAATGTATTATCATATAACGTTATACATTATATCGTAATGCTACATAACGTTATACGTTATATCGTAATGCTACATAACGTTATACGTTATAACGAATTACCATATAACGTTATATGTTACATCGTAATGCTACATAACGTTATCCGCTATATCGTAATGCTACATAACGTTATACGTTATATCGTAATGCTACATAACGTTATACGTTATAACGTATTAGCATATAACGTTATATGTTACATCGTAATGCTACATAACGTTATCCGCTATATCGTAATGCTACAAAACGTTACACGTTATGTCGTAATGCTACATAACGTTATACGTTATAACGTATTACCATATCACGTTATACGTTATATCGTAATGCTACATAACGTTATACGTTATAACGCATTACCATATAACGTTATAGGTTATATCTTACTGCTACATAACGTTATACGTTATACCGTAATGCTACATAACGTTATACGTTATATCGTAATGCTACACAACGTTATACGTTATATTGTAATGCTACATAACGTTATACGTTATATCGTAATGCTACATAACGTTATACGTTATATTGTAATGCTACATATCGTTATACGTTATATGGTAATGCTACATACCGTTATACGTTATAACGTATTACCATATAACGTTATTCGTCATATCGTAATGCTACATAACGTTGTACGTTATAACGAATTACCATATAGCGTTATACGTTATATCGTAATGCTACATAACGTTATACGTTATATCGTAATGCTACACAACGTTATACGTTATATTGTAATGCTACATAACGTTATACGTTATATAGTAATGCTACATAACGTTATACGTTATATCTTACTGCTACATAACGTTATGAGTTATATCGTAATGCTACATAACGTTATACGATATAACGTAATACTACATATCGTTGTACGTTATAACGTAATACTACAGAACGTTATACGTTATATTGTAATGCTACATAATGTTGTACGTTATATCGTAATGCT
This sequence comes from Bombus lapidarius, assembly GCA_936014575.1. Lineage (NCBI taxonomy): Eukaryota > Metazoa > Arthropoda > Insecta > Hymenoptera > Apidae > Bombus > Bombus lapidarius. The sequence goes on from CAKXZU010000126.1 coordinate 143,904, forward strand.
ACATAACGTTATACGTTATATCCTAATGCTACATAACGTTATACGCTGTATCGTAATGCTACATAACGTTATACGTTATATGGTAATGCTACATATCGTTATACGTTATAACGTATTACCATATAACGTTATTCGTTATATCGTAATGCTACATAACGTTATACGTTATATCGTAATGCTACATAACGTTATACGTTATGTCAGAATGCTACATAACGTTATACGTTATATCGTAATGCTACATAACGTTATACATTATATCGTAATGCTACATAACGTTATACGTTATATCGTAATGCTACATAACGTTATACGTTATAACGTATTACCATATAACGTTATTCGTTATATCGTAATGCTACATAACGTTATACGTTATATCGTAATGCTACATAACGTTATACGTTATATCGTAATGCTACATAACGTTATACGTTATATCCTAATGCTACATAACGTTATACGCTGTATCGTAATGCTACATAACGTTATACGTTATGTCTGAATGCTGCAGAACGTTATACGTTATATCGTAATGCTACATAACGTTATACGTTATATTGTAATGCTACATATCGTTATACGTTATATGGTAATGCTACATACCGTTATACGTTATAACGTATTACCATATAACGTTATTCGTTATTTCGTAATGCTACATGACGTTATAAGTTATATGGTTATGCTACATAACGTTATACGCTGTATCGTAATGCTACATAACCTTATACGTTATAGGGTAATGCTACATATCATTATACGTTATAACGTATTACCATATAACGTTATTCGTTATATCGTAATGCTACATAACGTTATACGTTATATCGTAATGCTACATAACGTTATACGTTATATCCTAATGCTACATAACGTTATACGCTGTATCGTAATGCTACATAACGTTATACGTTATGTCTGAATGCTACATAACGTTATACGTTATATCGTAATGCTACATAACGTTATACGTTATATTGTAATGCTACATATCGTTATACGTTATATGGTAATGCTACATACCGTTATACGTTATAACGTATTACCATATAACGTTATTCGTTATTTCGTAATGCTACATGACGTTATAAGTTATATGGTTATGCTACATAACGTTATACGTTATAATGTATTACCATATAACGTTATACATTATATCGTAATGCTACATAACGTTATACGTTATATCGTAATGCTACATAACGTTATACGTTATAACGTATTACCATATAACGTTATATGTTACATCGTAATGCTACATAACGTTATCCGCTATATCGTAATGCTACATAACGTTATACGTTATATCGTAATGCTACATAACGTTATACGTTATAACGTATTAGCATATAACGTTATATGTTACATCGTAATGCTACATAACGTTATCCGCTATATCGTAATGCTACAAAACGTTACACGTTATGTCGTAATGCTACATAACGTTATACGTTATAACGTATTACCATATCACGTTATACGTTATATCGTAATGCTACATAACGTTATACGTTATAACGTATTACCATATAACGTTATAGGTTATATCTTACTGCTACATAACGTTATACGTTATATCGTAATGCTACATAACGTTATACGTTATATCGTAATGCTACACAACGTTATACGTTATATTGTAATGCTACATAACGTTATACGTTATATCGTAATGCTACATAACGTTATACGTTATATTGTAATGCTACATATCGTTATACGTTATATGGTAATGCTACATACCGTTATACGTTATAACGTATTACCATATAACGTTATTCGTTATATCGTAATGCTACATAACGTTATACGTTATATCGTAATGCTACATAACGTTATACGTTATGTCTGAATGCTACATAACGTTATACGTTATATCGTAATGCTACACGACGTTATACGTTATATCGTAATGCTACATAACGTTATACGTTATATCGTAATGCCACACAACGTTATCCGTTATAACGTATTGCCATATAACGTTATACGTTATATAGTAATGCTACATAACGTTATACGTTATATCTTACTGCTACATAACGTTATGAGTTATATCGTAATGCTACATAACGTTATACGATATAACGTAATACTACATATCGTTGTACGTTATAACGTAATACTACAGAACGTTATACGTTATATTGTAATGCTACATAATGTTGTACGTTATATCGTAATGCTACATAACGTTATACGTTATATCCTAATGCTACATAACGTTATACGCTGTATCGTAATGCTACATAACGTTATACGTTATATGGTAATGCTACATATCGTTATACGTTATAACGTATTACCATATAACGTTATTCGTTATATCGTAATGCTACATAACGTTATACGTTATATCGTAATGCTACATAACGTTATACGTTATGTCAGAATGCTACATAACGTTATACGTTATATCGTAATGCTACATAACGTTATACATTATATCGTAATGCTACATAATGTTATACGTTATATCGTAATGCTACATAACGTTATACGTTATATCGTAATGCTACATAACGTTATACGTTATATCGTAATGCCACACAACGTTATACGTTATAACGTATTACCATATAACGTTATACGTTACATCGTAATGCTGGATAACGTTATACGTCATGTCGTAATGCTACATAACGTTATACGTTAAATCCTAATGCCACATAACGTTATACGCTATATCGTACTGCTAGATAACGTTATACGTTATATCGTAATGCTACATAACGTTATACGTTGTATCGTAATGCTACATAACGTTGTACGTTATATCGTAATGCTACAAAACGTTATACGTTATATCGTAATGCTACATAACGTTATACGTTATGACGTATTACCATATCACGTTATACGTTATATCGTAATGCTACATAACGCTATAGGTTATATCTTACTGCTACATAACGTTATACGTTATATCGTAATGCAACATAACGTTATACGTTATATCGTAATGCTACATAACGTTATACGTTATAACGTATTACCATATAACGTTATACGTAACATCGTAATGCTACATAACGTTATACGTTATATCGTAATGCTACACAACGTTATACGTTATATTGTAATGCTACATAACGTTATACGTTATATCGTAATGCTACATGACGTTATACGTTATATCGTATTGCTACATAACGTTATACGTTATATCCTAATGCTACATAACGTTATACGCTGTATCGTAATGCTACATAACGTTATACGTTATATCGTAATGCTACACAACGTTATACATTATATTGTAATGCTACATAACGTTATACGTTATATCGTAATGCTACATGACGTTATATGTTATATCGTATTGCTACATAACGTTATACGTTATATCCTAATGCTACATAACGTTATACGCTGTATCGTAATGCTACATAACGTTATACGTTATAACGTAATACTACATAACGTTATACGTTATATTGTAATGCTACGTAACGTTATAAGTTATATGGTAATGCTACATAACGGTATACGTTATAATGTATTACCATATAACGTTATACGTTATGTCTGAATGCTACATAACGTTATGAGTTATATCGTAATGCTACATAACGTTATACGATATAACGTAATACTACATATCGTTGTACGTTATAACGTAATACTACAGAACGTTATACGTTATATTGTAATGCTACATAATGTTGTACGTTATATCGTAATGCTACATAACGTTATGCGTTATATCCTAATGCTACATAACGTTATACGCTGTATCGTAATGCTACATAACGTTATACGTTATATGGTAATGCTACATATCGTTATACGTTATAACGTATTACCATATAACGTTATTCGTTATATCGTAATGCTACATAACGTTATACGTTATATCGTAATGCTACATAACGTTATACGTTATGTCAGAATGCTACATAACGTTATACGTTATATCGTAATGCTACATAACGTTATACATTATATCGTAATGCTACATAACGTTATACGTTATATCGTAATGCTACATAACGTTATACGTTATATCGTAATGCTACATAACGTTATACGTTATATCGTAATGCCACACAACGTTATACGTTATAACGTATTACCATATAACGTTATACGTTACATCGTAATGCTGGATAACGTTATACGTTATATCGTAATGCCACACAACGTTATACGTTATAACGTATTACCATATAACGTTATACGTTACATCGTAATGCTGGATAACGTTATACGTCATGTCGTAATGCTACATAACGTTATACGTTGTATCGTAATGCTACATAACGTTGTACGTTATATCGTAATGCTACAAAACGTTATACGTTATTTCGTAATGCTACATAACGTTATACGTTATGACGTATTACCATATCACGTTATACGTTATATCGTAATGCTACATAACGCTATAGGTTATATCTTACTGCTACATAACGTTATACGTTATATCGTAATGCAACATAACGTTATACGTTATATCGTAATGCTACATAACGTTATACGTTATAACGTATTACCATATAACGTTATACGTTACATCGTAATGCTACATAACGTTATACGTTATATCGTAATACTACACAACGTTATACGTTATATTGTAATGCTACATAACGTTATACGTTATATCGTAATGCTACATGACGTTATACGTTATATCGTATTGCTACATAACGTTATACGTTATATCCTAATGCTACATAACGTTATACGCTGTATCGTAATGCTACATAACGTTATACGTTATATCGTAATGCTACACAACGTTATACATTATATTGTAATGCTACATAACGTTATACGTTATATCGTAATGCTACATGACGTTATATGTTATATCGTATTGCTACATAACGTTATACGTTATATCCTAATGCTACATAACGTTATACGCTGTATCGTAATGCTACATAACGTTATACGTTATAACGTAATACTACATAACGTTATACGTTATATTGTAATGCTACGTAACGTTATAAGTTATATGGTAATGCTACATAACGGTATACGTTATAATGTATTACCATATAACGTTATACATTATATCGTAATGCTACATAACGTTATACGTTATATTGTAATGCTACATAACGTTATACGTTATATGGTAATGCTACATACCGTTATTCGTTATAACGTATTACCATATAACGTTATTCGTTATATCGTAATGCTACATAACGTTATACGTTATATCGTAATGCTACATAACGTTATACGATATAACGTAATACTACATAACGTTATACGTTATAACGTAATACTACATAACGTAATACGTTATATCGTAATGCTACATAACGTTATGCGTTATATCTTACTGCTACATAACGTTATACGTTATATCGTAATGCTACATAACGTTATAGGTTATATCTTACTGCTACATAACGTTATACGTTATATCGTAATGCTACATAACGTTATACGTTATATCGTAATGTTACACAATGTTATACGTTATATTGTAATGCTACATAACGTTATACGTTATATCGCAATGCTACATGACGTTATACGATATAACGTAATACTTCATAACGTTATACGTTATATCGTAATGCTACATAACGTTATACGTTATATCGTAATGCTACATAACGTTATACGTTATAACGTAATGCTACGTAACGTTATACGTTATGTCTGAATGCTACATAACGTTATACGTTATATCGTAATGCTACATGACGTTATACGTTATATCGTAATGCTACATAACGTTATACGTTATATCGTAATGCCACACAACGTTATCCGTTATAACGTATTGCCATATAACGTTATACGTTATATAGTAATGCTACATAACGTTATACGTTATATCTTACTGCTACATAACGTTATGAGTTATATCGTAATGCTACATAACGTTATACGATATAACGTAATACTACATATCGTTATACGTTATAACGTAATACTACAGAACGTTATACGTTATATTGTAATGCTACATAATGTTGTACGTTATATCGTAATGCTACATAACGTTATACGTTATATCCTAATGCTACATAACGTTATACGCTGTATCGTAATGCTACATAACGTTATACGTTATATGGTAATGGTACATATCGTTATACGTTATAACGTATTACCATATAACGTTATTCGTTATATCGTAATGCTACATAACGTTATACGTTATATCGTAATGCTACATAACGTTATACGTTATATCGTAATGCTACTTAACGTTATGCGTTACATCGTAATGCTACATAACGTTATACGTTATAACGTATTACCATATAACGTTATACGTTACATCGTAATAATACATAGCGTTATACGTCATATCGTAATGCTACATAACGATATACGTTATATCGTAATGCTACATAACGTTATACGTTATAACGTAATACTACATAACGTTATACGTTATATGGTAATGCTACATAACGTTGTACGTTATATCGTAATGCTACATAACGTTATACGCTATATCGTACTGCTACATAACGTTATACGATATATCGTAATGCTACATAACGTTATACGTTATATGGTAATGATACATAACGTTATACGTTATAACGTATTACCATATAACGTTATACGTTATATCGCAATGCTACATAACGTTATACGTTATAACGTATTACCATATAACGTTATACGTTATATCGCAATGCTACATAACGTTATATGTTATAACGTATTACCATATAACGTTATACATTACATCGTAATGCTACATAACGTTATACGTTAGATCGTAATGCTACATAACGTTATACGTTACATCGTAATGCTACATAACGTTATACGTTATACCTTACAGCTACATAACGTTATACGTTATATCGTAACGCTACATAACGTTATACGTTATATCGTAACGCTACATTACGTTATACGTTGTATCGGAATGCTACATAATGTTATACGTTATATCGTAATGCTACATAACGTTATACGTTATATGGTAATGCTACATAACGTTATACGTTATAACGTACTACCATATAACGTTATACATTACATCGTAATACTACATAACGTTATACGTTATATCTTTCTACTACATAACGTTATACGTTATATCGTAATGCTACATAACGTTATACGTTATATCGTAATGCTACATAACGTTGTACGTTACATCGTAATGCTACATAGCGTTATACGTTATATCGTAATGTTACATAACGTTATACGTTATATTGTAATGCTTCATAACGTTATACGTTATGTCGTAATGCTACATAACGTTGTACGTTAAAACGTATTACCATATAACGTTATACGTTACATCGTAATGCTACATGACGTTATACGTTATATCGTAATGCTACATAACGTTATACGTTATATCCTAATGCTACATAACGTTATACGCTGTATCGTAATGCTACATAACGTTATACATTATATCGTAATGCTACATAACGTTATACGTTTTATCGTAATGCTACATAACGTTATACGTTATAACGTATTACCATATAACGTTATACGTTACATCGTAATGCTACATAACGTTATCAGTTATATCGTAATGCTACATAACGTTATACGTTATATCGTAATGCTACATAACGTTATACGTTATAGCGTATTACCATATAACGTTATACGTTACATCGTAATGCTAGATAACGTTATACGTCATATCGTAATGCTACATAACGTTATACGTTATATCGTAATGCCACATAACGTTATACGCTATATCGTACTGCTAGATAACGTTATACGTTATATCGTAATGCTACATAACGTTATAGGTTATATCTTACAGCTACATAACGTTATACGTTATATCGTAATGCTACATAACGTTATACGTTATATCGTAATGCTGCACAACGTTATACGTTATAACGTATTACCATATATCGTAATACGTTATATCGTAATGCTACATAACGTTATACGTTATATCGTAATGCTACATAACGTTATACGTTATATCGTAATGCTACATAACGTTATACGTTATAACGTAATACTACATAACGTTATACGTTATAACGTAATACTATATAACGTTATACGTTATATCGTTATGCTACATAACGTTATACGTTATATCGTAATGCTACACAACGTTATACGTCATATCGTAATGCTACATAAAGTTATACGTTATTTCGTAATGCTACATAACGTTATACGCTATATCGTAATACTACATAACGTTATACGTTATAACGTAATGCTATATAACGTTATACGTTATATCGTTATGCTACATAACGTTATACGTTATATCGTAATGCTACACAACGTTATACGTTATATTGTAATGCTAAATAACGTTATACGTTATATGGTAATGCTACATATCGTTATACGTTATAACGTATTACCATGTAACGTTATACGTTATATCGTAATGCTATATAACGTTATACCTTATATCGTAATGCTACATAACGTTATACGTTACATCGTAATGCTACATAACGTTATACGTTATACCTTACAGCTACATAACGTTATACGTTATATCGTAACGCTACATAACGTTATACGTTATATCGTAATGCTACATTACGTTATACGTTATATCGTAATGCTACATAACGTTATACGTTATAACGTATTACCATATAACGTTATACGTTATATCGTAATGCTACATAACGTTATACGTTATAACGTAATGCTACGTAACGTTATACGTTATGTCTGAATGCTACATAACGTTATACGTTATATCGTAATGCTACATGACGTTATACGTTATATCGTAATGCTACATAACGTTATACGTTATATCGTAATGCCACACAACGTTATCCGTTATAACGTATTGCCATATAACGTTATACGTTATATAGTAATGCTACATAACGTTATACGTTATATCTTACTGCTACATAACGTTATGAGTTATATCGTAATGCTACATAACGTTATACGATATAACGTAATACTACATATCGTTATACGTTATAACGTAATACTACAGAACGTTATACGTTATATTGTAATGCTACATAATGTTGTACGTTATATCGTAATGCTACATAACGTTATACGTTATATCCTAATGCTACATAACGTTATACGCTGTATCGTCATGCTACATAACGTTATACGTTATATGGTAATGGTACATATCGTTATACGTTATAACGTATTACCATATAACGTTATTCGTTATATCGTAATGCTACATAACGTTATACGTTATATCGTAATGCTACATAACGTTATACGTTATGTCAGAATGCTACATAACGTTATACGTTATATCGTAATGCTACATAACGTTATACGTTATATCCTAATGCTACATAACGTTATACGCTGTATCGTAATGCTACATAACGTTATACGTTATAACGTAATACTACATAACGTTATACGTTATATCGCAATGCTACACAACGTTATACGTTATATCGTAATGCTACATAACGTTATACGTTATAACGTATTACCATATAACGTTATACGTTACATCGTAATGCTACATAGCGTTATACGTCATATCGTAATGCTACATAACGTTATACGTTATATCGTAATGCTACTTAACGTTATGCGTTACATCGTAATGCTACATAACGTTATACGTTATAACGTATTACCATATAACGTTATACGTTACATCGTAATAATACATAACGTTATACGTCATATCGTAAGGCTACATAACGATATACGTTATATCGTAATGCTACATAACGTTATACGTTATAACGTAATACTACATAACGTTATACGTTATATGGTAATGCTACATAACGTTGTACGTTATATCGTAATGCTATATAACGTTATACGCTATATCGTACAGCTACATAACGTTATACGATATATCGTAATGCTACATAACGTTATACGTTATATGGTAATGATACATAACGTTATACGTTATAACGTATTACCATATAACGTTATACGTTATATCGCAATGCTACATAACGTTATACGTTATAACGTATTACCATATAACGTTATACGTTATATCGCAATGCTACATAACGTTATATGTTATAACGTATTACCATATAACGTTATACATTACATCGTAATGCTACATAACGTTATACGTTATATCGTAATGCTACATAACGTTATACGTTACATCGTAATGCTACATAACGTTATACGTTATACCTTACAGCTACATAACGTTATACGTTATATCGTAATGCTACAAAACGTTATACGTTATATCGTAATGCTATATAACGTTATACGTCATATCGTAATGCTACAAATCGTTATACGTTATATCGTAATGCTACATAACGTTATACGCTATATCGTACTGCTACATAACGTTATACGATATATCGTAATGCTACATAACGTTATACGCTGTATCGCAATGCTACATAACGTTTTATGTTATATCGTAATGCTACATAACGTTATACGTTATATCGTAACGCTACATTACGTTATACGTTGTATCGGAATGCTACATAATGTTATACGTTATATCGTAATGCTACATAACGTTATACGTTATATGGTAATGCTACATAACGTTATACGTTATAACGTACTACCATATAACGTTATAAGTTATATCGCAATGCTACATAACGTTATACGTTATAACGTATTACCATATAACGTTATACATTACATCGTAATACTACATAACGTTATACGTTATATCTTTCTACTACATAACGTTATACGTTATATCGTAATGCTACATAACGTTATACGTTATATCGTAATGCTACATAACGTTGTACGTTACATCGTAATGCTACATAACGTTATACGTTATATCGTAATGCTACATAACGTTATACGTTATATTGTAATGCTTCATAACGTTATACGTTATGTCGTAATGCTACATAACGTTGTACGTTAAAACGTATTACCATATAACGTTATACGTTACATCGTAATGCTACATGACGTTATACGTTATATCGTAATGCTACATAACGTTATACGTTATATCGTAATGCTACATAACGTTATACGTTATAACGTAATACTACATAACGTTATACGTTATAACGTAATACTATATAACGTTATACGTTATATCGTTATGCTACATAACGTTATACGGTATATCGTAATGCTACACAACGTTATACGTCATATCGTAATGCTACATAAAGTTATACGTTATTTCGTAATGCTACATAACGTTATACGCTATATCGTAATACTACATAACGTTATACGTTATAACGTAATGCTATATAACGTTATACGTTATATCGTTATGCTACATAACGTTATACGTTATATCGTAATGCTACACAACGTTATACGTTATATTGTAATGCTAAATAACGTTATACGTTATATGGTAATGCTACATATCGTTATACGTTATAACGTATTACCATGTAACGTTATACGTTATATCGTAATGCTATATAACGTTATACCTTATATCGTAATGCTACATAACGTTATACGTTACATCGTAATGCTACATAACGTTATACGTTATACCTTACAGCTACATAACGTTATACGTTATATCGTAATGCTACATAACGTTATACGTTATATCGTAATGCTACATTACGTTATACGTTATATCATTCTGCTACATAACGTTATACGTTATATCGTAATGCTACATAACGTTATACGATATAACGTAATACTACATAACGTTATACGTTATAACGTAATTCTACATAACGTTATACGTTATATTGTAATGCTACATAATGTTGTACGTTATATCGTAATGCTACATAACGTTATACGTTATATCGTAATGCTACATAACGTTATACGTTATATCTTACTGCTACATAACGTTATACGTTATATCGTAATGCTACATAACGTTATACGTTATATCTTAATGCTACATAACGTTATACGTTATATCTTTCTGCTACATAACGTTATACGTTATATCGTAATGCTACATAACGTTATACGATATAAGGTAATACTACATAACGATATACGTTATAACGTAATACTACATAACGTTATACGTTATATCGTAATGCTACATAACGTTATACGTTATATCTTTCTGCTACATAACGTTATACGTTATATCGTAATGCTACATAACGTTATACGTTATATCTTTCTGCTACATAACGTTATACGTTATATCGTAATGCTACATAACGTTATACGATATAACGTAATACTACATAACGTTATACGTTATAACGTAATGCTACATAACGTTATACGTTATATCGTAATGCTATATAACGTTATACGTCATATCGTAATGCTACAAATCGTTATACGTTATATCGTAATGCTACAAAACGTTATACGTTATATCGTAATGCTATATAACGTTATACGTCATATCGTAATGCTACAAATCGTTATACGTTATATCGTAATGCTACATAACGTTATACGCTATATCGTACTGCTACATAACGTTATACGATATATCGTAATGCTACATAACGTTATACGCTGTATCGCAATGCTACATAACGTTTTATGTTATATCGTAATGCTACATAACGTTATACGTTATATCGTAACGCTACATTACGTTATACGTTGTATCGGAATGCTACATAATGTTATACGTTATATCGTAATGCTACATAACGTTATACGTTATATGGTAATGCTACATAACGTTATACGTTATAACGTACTACCATATAACGTTATAAGTTATATCGCAATGCTACATAACGTTATACGTTATAACGTATTACCATATAACGTTATACATTACATCGTAATACTACATAACGTTATACGTTATATCTTTCTACTACATAACGTTATACGTTATATCGTAATGCTACATAACGTTATACGTTATATCGTAATGCTACATAACGTTGTACGTTACATCGTAATGCTACATAACGTTATACGTTATATCGTAATGCTACATAACGTTATACGTTATATTGTAATGCTTCATAACGTTATACGTTATGTCGTAATGCTACATAACGTTGTACGTTAAAACGTATTACCATATAACGTTATACGTTACATCGTAATGCTACATGACGTTATACGTTATATCGTAATGCTACATAACGTTATACGTTATATCGTAATGCTACATAACGTTATACGTTATAACGTAATACTACATAACGTTATACGTTATAACGTAATACTATATAACGTTATACGTTATATCGTTATGCTACATAACGTTATACGGTATATCGTAATGCTACACAACGTTATACGTCATATCGTAATGCTACATAAAGTTATACGTTATTTCGTAATGCTACATAACGTTATACGCTATATCGTAATACTACATAACGTTATACGTTATAACGTAATGCTATATAACGTTATACGTTATATCGTTATGCTACATAACGTTATACGTTATATCGTAATGCTACACAACGTTATACGTTATATTGTAATGCTAAATAACGTTATACGTTATATGGTAATGCTACATATCGTTATACGTTATAACGTATTACCATGTAACGTTATACGTTATATCGTAATGCTATATAACGTTATACCTTATATCGTAATGCTACATAACGTTATACGTTACATCGTAATGCTACATAACGTTATACGTTATACCTTACAGCTACATAACGTTATACGTTATATCGTAATGCTACATAACGTTATACGTTATATCGTAATGCTACATTACGTTATACGTTATATCATTCTGCTACATAACGTTATACGTTATATCGTAATGCTACATAACGTTATACGATATAACGTAATACTACATAACGTTATACGTTATAACGTAATTCTACATAACGTTATACGTTATATTGTAATGCTACATAATGTTGTACGTTATATCGTAATGCTACATAACGTTATACGTTATATCGTAATGCTACATAACGTTATACGTTATATCTTACTGCTACATAACGTTATACGTTATATCGTAATGCTACATAACGTTATACGTTATATCTTAATGCTACATAACGTTATACGTTATATCTTTCTGCTACATAACGTTATACGTTATATCGTAATGCTACATAACGTTATACGATATAAGGTAATACTACATAACGATATACGTTATAACGTAATACTACATAACGTTATACGTTATATCGTAATGCTACATAACGTTATACGTTATATCTTTCTGCTACATAACGTTATACGTTATATCGTAATGCTACATAACGTTATACGTTATATCTTTCTGCTACATAACGTTATACGTTATATCGTAATGCTACATAACGTTATACGATATAACGTAATACTACATAACGTTATACGTTATAACGTAATGCTACATAACGTTATACGTTATATGGTAATGCTACATAACGTTATACGTTATAATGTATTACCATATAACGTTATACGTTATATCGTAATGCTACATAACGTTATACGTTATATCGTAATGCTACATAACGTTATACGTTATATCGTAATGCTACATAACGTTATACGTTGTAACGTATTACCATATAACGTTATACGTTATATCGTAATGCTACATAACGTTATACGTTATATCTTTCTGCTACATAACGTTATACGTTACATCGTAATGCTACATAACGTTATACGTTATATCGTAATGCTACAAATCGTTATACGTTATATCGTAATGCTACATAACGTTATACGCTATATCGTACTGCTACATAACGTTATACGATATATCGTAATGCTACATAACGTTATACGTTGTATCGCAATGCTACATAACGTTTTATGTTATATCGTAATGCTACATAACGTTATACGTTATATCTTACTGCTACATAACGTTATACGTTATATCGTAATGCTACATAACGTTATACGTTATATCTTTCTGCTACATAACGTTATACGTTATATCGTAATGCTACATAGCGTAATACAATATATCGTAATACTACATAACGTTATACGTTATAGCGTAATGCTGCATAACGTTATACGTTATATGGTGATGCTACATAACGTTATACGTTATAACGTATTACCATGTAACGTTATACGTTATATCGTAATGCTACATAACGTTATACGTTATATCGTAATGCTACATAACGTTATACGTTATATTGTAATGCTACATAATGTTGTACGTTATATCGTAATGCTACATAACGTTATACGTTATATCGTAATGCTACATAACGTTATGCGTTATATCTTACTGCTACATAACGTTACACGTTATATCGTAATGCCACATAACGTTATACGCTATATCGTACTGCTAGATAACGTTATACGTTATATCGTAATGCTACATAACGTTATAGGTTATATCTTACAGCTACATAACGTTATACGTTATATCGTAATGCTACATAACGTTATACGTTATATCGTAATGCTGCACAACGTTATACGTTATAACGTATTACCATATATCGTTATACGTTATATCGTAATGCTACATAACGTTATACGTTATATCGTAATGCTACATAACGTTATACGATATAAGGTAATACTACATAACGATATACGTTATAACGTAATACTACATAACGTTATACGTTATATTGTAATGCTACATAACGTTATACGTTATATCTTACTGCTACATAACGTTATACGTTATATCGTAATGCTACATAACGTTATACGTTATATCGTAATGCTACATAACGTTATACGTTATATCTTTCTGCTACATAACGTTATACGTTATATCGTAATGCTACATAACGTTATACGATATAACGTAATACTACATAACGTTATACGTTATAACGTAATGCTACATAACGTTATACGTTATATGGTAATGCTACATAACGTTATACGTTATAACGTATTACCATATAACGTTATACGTTATATCGTAATGCTACATAACGTTATACGTTATATCGTAATGCTACATAACGTTATACGTTATATCGTAATGCTACATAACGTTATACGTTGTAACGTATTACCATATAACGTTATACGTTATATCGTAATGCTACATAACGTTATACGTTATATCTTTCTGCTACATAACGTTATACGTTACATCGTAATGCTACATAACGTTATACGTCATATCGTAATGCTACAAATCGTTATACGTTATATCGTAATGCTACATAACGTTATACGCTATATCGTACTGCTACATAACGTTATACGATATATCGTAATGCTACATAACGTTATACGTTGTATCGCAATGCTACATAACGTTTTATGTTATATCGTAATGCTACATAACGTTATACGTTATATCTTACTGCTACATAACGTTATACGTTATATCGTAATGCTACATAACGTTATACGTTATATCTTTCTGCTACATAACGTTATACGTTATATCGTAATGCTACATAACGTTATACGTTATATCGTAATGCTACATAACGTTATGCGTTATAGCGTAATGCTGCATAACGTTATACGTTATATGGTGATGCTACATAACGTTATACGTTATAACGTATTACCATGTAACGTTATACGTTATATCGTAATGCTACATAACGTTATACGTTATATCGTAATGCTACATAACGTTATACGTTATATTGTAATGCTACATAATGTTGTACGTTATATCGTAATGCTACATAACGTTATACGTTATATCGTAATGCTACATAACGTTATGCGTTATATCTTACTGCTACATAACGTTACACGTTATATCGTAATGCCACATAACGTTATACGCTATATCGTACTGCTAGATAACGTTATACGTTATATCGTAATGCTACATAACGTTATAGGTTATATCTTACAGCTACATAACGTTATACGTTATATCGTAATGCTACATAACGTTATACGTTATATCGTAATGCTGCACAACGTTGTACGTTATAACGTATTACCATATATCGTTATACGTTATATCGTAATGCTACATAACGTTATACGTTATATCGTAATGCTACATAACGTTATACGTTATATCGTAATGCTACATAACGTTATACGTTATATCTTTCTGCTACATAACGTTATACGTTATATCGTAATGCTACATAACGTTATACGTTATATCTTTCTGCTACATAACGTTATACGTTATATCGTAATGCTACATAACGTTATACGATATAACGTAATACTACATAACGTTATACGTTATAACGTAATGCTACATAACGTTATACGTTATATGGTAATGCTACATAACGTTATACGTTATAACGTATTACCATATAACGTTATACGTTATATCGTAATGCTACATAACGTTATACGTTATATCGTAATGCTACATAACGTTATACGTTATATCGTAATGCTACATAACGTTATACGTTGTAACGTATTACCATATAACGTTATACGTTATATCGTAATGCTACATAACGTTATACGTTATATCTTTCTGCTACATAACGTTATACGTTACATCGTAATGCTACATAACGTTATACGTCATATCGTAATGCTACAAATCGTTATACGTTATATCGTAATGCTACATAACGTTATACGCTATATCGTACTGCTACATAACGTTATACGATATATCGTAATGCTACATAACGTTATACGTTGTATCGCAATGCTACATAACGTTTTATGTTATATCGTAATGCTACATAACGTTATACGTTATATCTTTCTGCTACATAACGTTATACGTTATATCGTAATGCTACATAGCGTAATACAATATAACGTAATACTACATAACGTTATACGTTATAGCGTAATGCTGCATAACGTTATACGTTATATGGTGATGCTACATAACGTTATACGTTATAACGTATTACCATGTAACGTTATACGTTATATCGTAATGCTACATAACGTTATACGTTATATCGTAATGCTACATAACGTTATACGTTATATTGTAATGCTACATAATGTTGTACGTTATATCGTAATGCTACATAACGTTATACGTTATATCGTAATGCTACATAACGTTATGCGTTATATCTTACTGCTACATAACGTTACACGTTATATCGTAATGCCACATAACGTTATACGCTATATCGTACTGCTAGATAACGTTATACGTTATATCGTAATGCTACATAACGTTATAGGTTATATCTTACAGCTACATAACGTTATACGTTATATCGTAATGCTACATAACGTTATATGTTATATCGTAATGCTGCACAACGTTGTACGTTATAACGTATTACCATATATCGTTATACGTTATATCGTAATGCTACATAACGTTATACGTTATATCGTAATGCTACATAACGTTATACGTTATGTCGTAATGCTACATAACGTTATACGTTATAACGTAATACTACATAACGTTATACGTTATAACGTAATACTATATAACGTTATACGTTATATCGTTATGCTACATAACGTTATACGTTATATCGTAATGCTACACAACGTTATACGTCATATCGTAATGCTACATAAAGTTATACGTTATTTCGTAATGCTACATAACGTTATACGCTATATCGTAATACTACATAACGTTATACGTTATAACGTAATGCTATATAACGTTATACGTTATATCGCTATGCTACATAACGTTATACGTTATATCGTAATGCTACACAACGTTATACGTTATATTGTAATGCTAAATAACGTTATACGTTATATGGTAATGCTACATATCGTTATACGTTATAACGTATTACCATGTAACGTTATACGTTATATCGTAATGCTATATAACGTTATACCTTATATCGTAATGCTACATAACGTTATACGTTACATCGTAATGCTACATAACGTTATACGTTATACCTTACAGCTACATAACGTTATGCGTTATATCTTACTGCTACATAACGTTACACGTTATATCGTAATGCTACATAACGTTATACGGTATATCGTAATGCTACATAACGTTATACGTTATATCTTTCTGCTACATAACGTTATACGTTATATCGTTATGCTACATAACGTTATACGTTATATCGTAATGCTACATAACGTTATACGTTATATCGTAATGCTACATAACGTTATACGTTATATCTTACTGCTACATAACGTTATACGTTATATCGTAATGCTACATAACGTTATACGTTATATCTTTCTTCTACATAACGTTATTCGTTATATCGTAATGCTACATAACGTTATACGATATAAGGTAATACTACATAACGATATACGTTATAACGTAATACTACATAACGTTATACGTTATATTGTAATGCTACATAACGTTATACGTTATATCTTACTGCTACATAACGTTATACGTTATATCGTAATGCTACATAACGTTATACGTTATATCGTAATGCTACATAACGTTATACGTTATATCTTTCTGCTACATAACGTTATACGTTATATCGTAATGCTACATAACGTTATACGTTATATCTTTCTGCTACATAACGTTATACGTTATATCGTAATGCTACATAACGTTATACGTTATATCTTACTGCTACATAACGTTATACGTTATATCGTAATGCTACATAACGTTATACGTTATATCGTAATGCTACATAACGTTATACGTTATATCTTTCTGCTACATAACGTTATACGTTATATCGTAATGCTACATAACGTTATACGATATCAGGTAATACTACATAACGATATACGTTATAACGTAATACTACATAACGTTATACGTTATATTGTAATGCTACATAACGTTATACGTTATATCGTAATGCTACACAACGTTATACGTTATATTGTAATGCTAAATAACGTTATACGTTATATGGTAATGCTACATATCGTTATACGTTATAACGTATTACCATGTAACGTTATACGTTATATCGTAATGCTATATAACGTTATACCTTATATCGTAATGCTACATAACGTTATACGTTACATCGTAATGCTACATAACGTTATACGTTATACCTTACAGCTACATAACGTTATGCGTTATATCTTACTGCTACATAACGTTACACGTTATATCGTAATGCTACATAACGTTATACGGTATATCGTAATGCTACATAACGTTATACGTTATATCTTTCTGCTACATAACGTTATACGTTAAATCGTTATGCTACATAACGTTATACGTTATATCGTAATGCTACATAACGGTATACGTTATATCGTAATGCTACATAACGTTATACGTTATATCTTACTGCTACATAACGTTATACGTTATATCGTAATGCTACATAACGTTATACGTTATATCGTAATGCTACATAACGTTATACGTTATATCTTTCTGCTACATAACGTTATACGTTATATCGTAATGCTACATAACGTTATACGTTATATCGTAATGCTACATAACGTTATGCGTTATATCTTACTGCTACATAACGTTACACGTTATATCGTAATGCCACATAACGTTATACGCTATATCGTACTGCTAGATAACGTTATACGTTATATCGTAATGCTACATAACGTTATAGGTTATATCTTACAGCTACATAACGTTATACGTTATATCGTAATGCTACATAACGTTATACGTTATATCGTAATGCTGCACAACGTTGTACGTTATAACGTATTACCATATATCGTTATACGTTATATCGTAATGCTACATAACGTTATACGTTATATCGTAATGCTACATAACGTTATACGTTATATCGTAATGCTACATAACGTTATACGTTATATCTTTCTGCTACATAACGTTATACGTTATATCGTAATGCTACATAACGTTATACGTTATATCTTTCTGCTACATAACGTTATACGTTATATCGTAATGCTACATAACGTTATACGATATAACGTAATACTACATAACGTTATACGTTATAACGTAATGCTACATAACGTTATACGTTATATGGTAATGCTACATAACGTTATACGTTATAACGTATTACCATATAACGTTATACGTTATATCGTAATGCTACATAACGTTATACGTTATATCGTAATGCTACATAACGTTATACGTTATATCGTAATGCTACATAACGTTATACGTTGTAACGTATTACCATATAACGTTATACGTTATATCGTAATGCTACATAACGTTATACGTTATATCTTTCTGCTACATAACGTTATACGTTACATCGTAATGCTACATAACGTTATACGTCATATCGTAATGCTACAAATCGTTATACGTTATATCGTAATGCTACATAACGTTATACGCTATATCGTACTGCTACATAACGTTATACGATATATCGTAATGCTACATAACGTTATACGTTGTATCGCAATGCTACATAACGTTTTATGTTATATCGTAATGCTACATAACGTTATACGTTATATCTTTCTGCTACATAACGTTATACGTTATATCGTAATGCTACATAGCGTAATACAATATAACGTAATACTACATAACGTTATACGTTATAGCGTAATGCTGCATGACGTTATACGTTATATGGTGATGCTACATAACGTTATACGTTATAACGTATTACCATGTAACGTTATACGTTATATCGTAATGCTACATAACGTTATACGTTATATCGTAATGCTACATAACGTTATACGTTATATTGTAATGCTACATAATGTTGTACGTTATATCGTAATGCTACATAACGTTATACGTTATATCGTAATGCTACATAACGTTATGCGTTATATCTTACTGCTACATAACGTTACACGTTATATCGTAATGCCACATAACGTTATACGCTATATCGTACTGCTAGATAACGTTATACGTTATATCGTAATGCTACATAACGTTATAGGTTATATCTTACAGCTACATAACGTTATACGTTATATCGTAATGCTACATAACGTTATACGTTATATCGTAATGCTGCACAACGTTGTACGTTATAACGTATTACCATATATCGTTATACGTTATATCGTAATGCTACATAACGTTATACGTTATATCGTAATGCTACATAACGTTATACGTTATATCGTAATGCTACATAACGTTATACGTTATAACGTAATACTACATAACGTTATACGTTATAACGTAATACTATATAACGTTATACGTTATATCGTTATGCTACATAACGTTATACGTTATATCGTAATGCTACACAACGTTATACGTCATATCGTAATGCTACATAAAGTTATACGTTATTTCGTAATGCTACATAACGTTATACGCTATATCGTAATACTACATAACGTTATACGTTATAACGTAATGCTATATAACGTTATACGTTATATCGCTATGCTACATAACGTTATACGTTATATCGTAATGCTACACAACGTTATACGTTATATTGTAATGCTAAATAACGTTATACGTTATATGGTAATGCTACATATCGTTATACGTTATAACGTATTACCATGTAACGTTATACGTTATATCGTAATGCTATATAACGTTATACCTTATATCGTAATGCTACATAACGTTATACGTTACATCGTAATGCTACATAACGTTATACGTTATACCTTACAGCTACATAACGTTATGCGTTATATCTTACTGCTACATAACGTTACACGTTATATCGTAATGCTACATAACGTTATACGGTATATCGTAATGCTACATAACGTTATACGTTATATCTTTCTGCTACATAACGTTATACGTTATATCGTTATGCTACATAACGTTATACGTTATATCGTAATGCTACATAACGTTATACGTTATATCGTAATGCTACATAACGTTATACGTTATATCTTACTGCTACATAACGTTATACGTTATATCGTAATGCTACATAACGTTATACGTTATATCGTAATGCTACATAACGTTATACGTTATATCTTTCTGCTACATAACGTTATACGTTATATCGTAATGCTACATAACGTTATACGATATAAGGTAATACTACATAACGATATACGTTATAACGTAATACTACATAACGTTATACGTTATATTGTAATGCTACATAACGTTATACGTTATATCTTACTGCTACATAACGTTATACGTTATATCGTAATGCTACATAACGTTATACGTTATATCGTAATGCTACATAACGTTATACGTTATATCTTTCTGCTACATAACGTTATACGTTATATCGTAATGCTACATAACGTTATACGTTATATCTTTCTGCTACATAACGTTATACGTTATATCGTAATGCTACATAACGTTATACGTTATATCTTACTGCTACATAACGTTATACGTTATATCGTAATGCTACATAACGTTATACGTTATATCGTAATGCTACATAACGTTATACGTTATATCTTTCTGCTACATAACGTTATACGTTATATCGTAATGCTACATAACGTTATACGATATAAGGTAATACTACATAACGATATACGTTATAACGTAATACTACATAACGTTATACGTTATATTGTAATGCTACATAACGTTATACGTTATATCGTAATGCTACACAACGTTATACGTTATATTGTAATGCTAAATAACGTTATACGTTATATGGTAATGCTACATATCGTTATACGTTATAACGTATTACCATGTAACGTTATACGTTATATCGTAATGCTATATAACGTTATACCTTATATCGTAATGCTACATAACGTTATACGTTACATCGTAATGCTACATAACGTTATACGTTATACCTTACAGCTACATAACGTTATGCGTTATATCTTACTGCTACATAACGTTACACGTTATATCGTAATGCTACATAACGTTATACGGTATATCGTAATGCTACATAACGTTATACGTTATATCTTTCTGCTACATAACGGTATACGTTAAATCGTTATGCTACATAACGTTATACGTTATATCGTAATGCTACATAACGTTATACGTTATATCGTAATGCTACATAACGTTATACGTTATATCTTTCTGCTACATAACGTTATACGTTATATCGTAATGCTACATAACGTTATACGTTATATCTTTCTGCTACATAACGTTATACGTTATATCGTAATGCTACATAACGTTATACGATATAACGTAATACTACATAACGTTATACGTTATAACGTAATGCTACATAACGTTATACGTTATATGGTAATGCTACATAACGTTATACGTTATAACGTATTACCATATAACGTTATACGTTATATCGTAATGCTACATAAGATTATACGTTATATCGTAATGCTACATAACGTTATACGTTATATCGTAATGCTACATAACGTTATACGTTATAACGTATTACCATATAACGTTATACGTTATATCGTAATGCTACATAACGTTATACGTTATATCTTTCTGCTACATAACGTTATACGTTACATCGTAATGCTACATAACGTTATACGTCATATCGTAATGCTACAAATCGTTATACGTTATATTGTAATGCTACATAACGTTATACGCTATATCGTACTGCTACATAACGTTATACGATATATCGTAATGCTACATAACGTTATACGTTGTATCGCAATGCTACATAACGTTTTATGTTATATCGTAATGCTACATAACGTTATACGCTATATCTTACTGCTACATAACGTTATACGTTATATCGTAATGCTACATAACGTTATACGTTATATCTTTCTGCTACATAACGTTATACGTTATATCGTAATGCTACATAGCGTAATACAATATAACGTAATACTACATAACGTTATACGTTATAGCGTAATGCTGCATAACGTTATACGTTATATGGTGATGCTACATAACGTTATACGTTATAACGTATTACCATGTAACGTTATACGTTACATCGTAATGCTAGATAACGTTATACGTCATATCGTAATGCTACATAACGTTATACGTTATATCGTAATGCCACATAACGTTATACGCTATATCGTACTGCTAGATAACGTTATACGTTATATCGTAATGCTACATAACGTTATACGGTGTATCGTAATGCTACATAACGTTGTACGTTATATCGTAATGCTACAT
The DNA here is from genome assembly GCA_936014575.1 of Bombus lapidarius. NCBI lineage: Eukaryota > Metazoa > Arthropoda > Insecta > Hymenoptera > Apidae > Bombus > Bombus lapidarius. The sequence goes on from CAKXZU010000126.1 coordinate 168,538, forward strand.
AACGTTACACGTTATACCGTAATGCTACACAACGTTATACGTTATAACGTATTACCATATAACGTTATACGTTATATCGTTATGCTACATAACGTTATACGTTATATCGTAATGCTACACAACGTTATACGTTATATTGTAATGCTACATAACGTTATACGTCATATGGTAATGCTACATATCGTTATACGTTATAACGTATTACCATATAACGTTATACGTTATATCGTAATGCTACATAACGTTATACGTTGTATCGTAATGCTACATAACGTTGTACATTATATCGTAATGCTACATAACGTTATACGTTATATCGTAATGCTACATAACGTTATACGTTATATCGTAATGCTACATAACGTTATACGTTATAACGTATTACCATATAACGTTATACGTTACATCGTAATGCTACATAACGTTATACGTCATATCGTAATGCTACAAAACGTTATACGTTATATCGTAATGCTATATAACGTTATACGTCATATCGTAATGCTACAAATCGTTATACGTTATATCGTAATGCTACATAACGTTATACGCTATATCGTACTGCTACATAACGTTATACGATATATCGTAATGCTACATAACGTTATACGCTGTATCGCAATGCTACATAACGTTTTATGTTATATCGTAATGCTACATAACGTTATACGTTATATCTTACTGCTACATAACGTTATACGTTATATCGTAATGCTACATAACGTTATACGTTATATCTTTCTGCTACATAACGTTATACGTTATATCGTAATGCTACATAGCGTAATACAATATAACGTAATACTACATAACGTTATACGTTATAGCGTAATGCTGCATAACGTTATACGTTATATGGTGATGCTACATAACGTTATACGTTATAACGTATTACCATGTAACGTTATACGTTATATCGTAATGCTACATAACGTTATACGTTATATCGTAATGCTACATAACGTTATACGTTATATTGTAATGCTACATAATGTTGTACGTTATATCGTAATGCTACATAACGTTATACGTTATATCGTAATGCTACATAACGTTATGCGTTATATCTTACTGCTACATAACGTTACACGTTATATCGTAATGCCACATAACGTTATACGCTATATCGTACTGCTAGATAACGTTATACGTTATATCGTAATGCTACATAACGTTATACGTTATATCGTAATGCTACATAACGTTATACGTTATATTGTAATGCTACATAATGTTGTACGTTATATCGTAATGCTACATAACGTTATACGTTATATCGTAATGCTACATAACGTTATGCGTTATATCTTACTGCTACATAACGTTATACGTTATATCGTAATGCTACATAACGTTATACGTTATATCGTAATGCTACATAACGTTATACGTTATATCGTAATGCTACATAACGTTATACGTTATAACGTAATACTACATAACGTTATACGTTATAACGTAATACTATATAACGTTATACGTTATATCGTTATGCTACATAACGTTATACGTTATATCGTAATGCTACACAACGTTATACGTCATATCGTAATGCTACATAAAGTTATACGTTATTTCGTAATGCTACATAACGTTATACGCTATATCGTAATACTACATAACGATATACGTTATAACGTAATGCTATATAACGTTATACGTTATATCGTTATGCTACATAACGTTATACGTTATATCGTAACGCTACACAACGTTATACGTTATATTGTAATGCTAAATAACGTTATACGTTATATGGTAATGCTACATATCGTTATACGTTATAACGTATTACCATGTAACGTTATACGTTATATCGTAATGCTATATAACGTTATACCTTATATCGGAATGCTACATAACGTTATACGTTACATCGTAATGCTACATAACGTTATACGTTATACCTTACAGCTACATAACGTTATACGTTATATCGTAACGCTACATAACGTTATACGCTATATCGTAATGCTACATTACGTTATACGTTATATCATTCTGCTACATAACGTTATACGTTATATCGTAATGCTACATAACGTTATACGCTATATCGTACTGCTACATAACGTTATACGATATATCGTAATGCTACATAACGTTATACGTTGTATCGCAATGCTACATAACGTTTTATGTTATATCGTAATGCTACATAACGTTATACGTTATATCTTACTGCTACATAACGTTATACGTTATATCGTAATGCTACATAACGTTATACGTTATATCTTTCTGCTACATAACGTTATACGTTATATCGTAATGCTACATAGCGTAATACAATATAACGTAATACTACATAACGTTATACGTTATAGCGTAATGCTGCATAACGTTATACGTTATATGGTGATGCTACATAACGTTATACGTTATAACGTATTACCATGTAACGTTATACGTTATATCGTAATGCTACATAACGTTATACGTTATATCGTAATGCTACATAACGTTATACGTTATATTGTAATGCTACATAATGTTGTACGTTATATCGTAATGCTACATAACGTTATACGTTATATCGTAATGCTACATAACGTTATGCGTTATATCTTACTGCTACATAACGTTACACGTTATATCGTAATGCCACATAACGTTATACGCTATATCGTACTGCTAGATAACGTTATACGTTATATCGTAATGCTACATAACGTTATAGGTTATATCTTACAGCTACATAACGTTATACGTTATATCGCAATGCTACATAACGTTATACGTTATATCGTAATGCTGCACAACGTTATACGTTATAACGTATTACCATATATCGTTATACGTTATATCGTAATGCTACATAACGTTATACGTTATATCGTAATGCTACATAACGTTATACGTTATATCGTAATGCTACATAACGTTATACGTTATAACGTAATACTACATAACGTTATACGTTATAACGTAATACTATATAACGTTATACGTTATATCGTTATGCTACATAACGTTATACGTTATATCTTAATGCTGCACAACGTTATACGTCATATCGTAATGCTACATAAAGTTATACGTTATTTCGTAATGCTACATAACGTTATACGCTATATCGTAATACTACATAACGTTATACGTTATAACGTAATGCTATATAACGTTATACGTTATATCGTTATGCTACATAACGTTATACGTTATATCGTAATGCTACACAACGTTATACGTTATATTGTAATGCTAAATAACGTTATACGTTATATGGTAATGCTACATATCGTTATACGTTATAACGTATTACCATGTAACGTTATACGTTATATCGTAATGCTATATAACGTTATACCTTATATCGGAATGCTACATAACGTTTTATGTTATATCGTAATGCTATATAACGTTATACCTTATATCGTAACGCTACATAACGTTATACGTTATATCGTAATGCTACATTACGTTATACGTTATATCATTCTGCTACATAACGTTATACGTTATATCGTAATGCTACATAACGTTATACGATATAACGTAATACTACATAACGTTATACGTTATAACGTAATTCTACATAACGTTATACGTTATATTGTAATGCTACATAATGTTGTACGTTATATCGTAATGCTACATAACGTTATACGTTATATCGTAATGCTACATAACGTTATGCGTTATATCTTACTGCTACATAACGTTACACGTTATATCGTAATGCTACATAACGTTATACGGTATATCGTAATGCTACATAACGTTATACGTTATATCTTTCTGCTACACAACGTTATACGTTATATCGTTATGCTACATAACGTTATACGTTATATCGTAATGCTACATAACGTTATACGTTATATCGTAATGCTACATAACGTTATATGTTATATCGTAATGCTACATAATGTTATACGTTATATCGTAATGTTACATAACGTTATACGCTATATCGTAATGCTACACAACGTTATACGTTATGTCGTACTGCTACATAACGTTATACGTTATATCGTAATGCTACATAACGTTATACGATATAACGTAATACTACATAACGTTATACGTTATAACGTATTACCATATAACGTTATACGTTACATCGTAATGCTACATAACGTTATACGTTATATCGTAACGCTACATAACGTTATACGCTATATCGTAATGCTACATTACGTTATACGTTATATCATTCTGCTACATAACGTTATACGTTATATCGTAATGCTACATAACGTTATACGCTATATCGTACTGCTACATAACGTTATACGATATATCGTAATGCTACATAACGTTATACGTTGTATCGCAATGCTACATAACGTTTTATGTTATATCGTAATGCTACATAACGTTATACGTTATATCTTACTGCTACATAACGTTATACGTTATATCGTAATGCTACATAACGTTATACGTTATATCTTTCTGCTACATAACGTTATACGTTATATCGTAATGCTACATAGCGTAATACAATATAACGTAATACTACATAACGTTATACGTTATAGCGTAATGCTGCATAACGTTATACGTTATATGGTGATGCTACATAACGTTATACGTTATAACGTATTACCATGTAACGTTATACGTTATATCGTAATGCTACATAACGTTATACGTTATATCGTAATGCTACATAACGTTATACGTTATATTGTAATGCTACATAATGTTGTACGTTATATCGTAATGCTACATAACGTTATACGTTATATCGTAATGCTACATAACGTTATGCGTTATATCTTACTGCTACATAACGTTACACGTTATATCGTAATGCCACATAACGTTATACGCTATATCGTACTGCTAGATAACGTTATACGTTATATCGTAATGCTACATAACGTTATAGGTTATATCTTACAGCTACATAACGTTATACGTTATATCGCAATGCTACATAACGTTATACGTTATATCGTAATGCTGCACAACGTTATACGTTATAACGTATTACCATATATCGTTATACGTTATATCGTAATGCTACATAACGTTATACGTTATATCGTAATGCTACATAACGTTATACGTTATATCGTAATGCTACATAACGTTATACGTTATAACGTAATACTACATAACGTTATACGTTATAACGTAATACTATATAACGTTATACGTTATATCGTTATGCTACATAACGTTATACGTTATATCTTAATGCTGCACAACGTTATACGTCATATCGTAATGCTACATAAAGTTATACGTTATTTCGTAATGCTACATAACGTTATACGCTATATCGTAATACTACATAACGTTATACGTTATAACGTAATGCTATATAACGTTATACGTTATATCGTTATGCTACATAACGTTATACGTTATATCGTAATGCTACACAACGTTATACGTTATATTGTAATGCTAAATAACGTTATACGTTATAACGTAATGCTATATAACGTTATACGTTATATCGTTATGCTACATAACGTTATACGTTATATCGTAATGCTACATAACGTTATACGTTATATCGTAATGCTGCACAACGTTATACGTTATAACGTATTACCATATATCGTTATACGTTATATCGTAATGCTACATAACGTTATACGTTATATCGTAATGCTACATAACGTTATACGTTATATCGTAATGCTACATAACGTTATACGTTATAACGTAATACTACATAACGTTATACGTTATAACGTAATACTATATAACGTTATACGATATAACGTAATACTACATAACGTTATACGTTATAACGTATTACCATATAACGTTATACGTTACATCGTAATGCTACATAACGTTATACGTTATATCGTAACGCTACACAACGTTATACGTTATATCGTAATGCTACATAACGTTATACGTTATAACGTATTACCATATAACGTTATACGTTATATCGTACTGCTACATAACGTTATACGATATATCGTAATGCTACATAACGTTATACGTTGTATCGCAATGCTACATAACGTTTTATGTTATATCGTAATGCTACATAACGTTATACGTTATATCTTACTGCTACATAACGTTATACGTTATATCGTAATGCTACATAACGTTATACGTTATATCTTTCTGCTACATAACGTTATACGTTATATCGTAATGCTACATAGCGTAATACAATATAACGTAATACTACATAACGTTATACGTTATAGCGTAATGCTGCATAACGTTATACGTTATATGGTGATGCTACATAACGTTATACGTTATAACGTATTACCATGTAACGTTATACGTTATATCGTAATGCTACATAACGTTATACGTTATATCGTAATGCTACATAACGTTATACGTTATATTGTAATGCTACATAATGTTGTACGTTATATCGTAATGCTACATAACGTTATACGTTATATCGTAATGCTACATAACGTTATGCGTTATATCTTACTGCTACATAACGTTACACGTTATATCGTAATGCCACATAACGTTATACGCTATATCGTACTGCTAGATAACGTTATACGTTATATCGTAATGCTACATAACGTTATAGGTTATATCTTACAGCTACATAACGTTATACGTTATATCGCAATGCTACATAACGTTATACGTTATATCGTAATGCTGCACAACGTTATACGTTATAACGTATTACCATATATCGTTATACGTTATATCGTAATGCTACATAACGTTATACGTTATATCGTAATGCTACATAACGTTATACGTTATATCGTAATGCTACATAACGTTATACGTTATAACGTAATACTACATAACGTTATACGTTATAACGTAATACTATATAACGTTATACGTTATATCGTTATGCTACATAACGTTATACGTTATATCTTAATGCTGCACAACGTTATACGTCATATCGTAATGCTACATAAAGTTATACGTTATTTCGTAATGCTACATAACGTTATACGCTATATCGTAATACTACATAACGTTATACGTTATAACGTAATGCTATATAACGTTATACGTTATATCGTTATGCTACATAACGTTATACGTTATATCGTAATGCTACACAACGTTATACGTTATATTGTAATGCTAAATAACGTTATACGTTATATGGTAATGCTACATATCGTTATACGTTATAACGTATTACCATGTAACGTTATACGTTATATCGTAATGCTATATAACGTTATACCTTATATCGGAATGCTACATAACGTTTTATGTTATATCGTAATGCTATATAACGTTATACCTTATATCGTAACGCTACATAACGTTATACGTTATATCGTAATGCTACATTACGTTATACGTTATATCATTCTGCTACATAACGTTATACGTTATATCGTAATGCTACATAACGTTATACGATATAACGTAATACTACATAACGTTATACGTTATAACGTAATTCTACATAACGTTATACGTTATATTGTAATGCTACATAATGTTGTACGTTATATCGTAATGCTACATAACGTTATACGTTATATCGTAATGCTACATAACGTTATGCGTTATATCTTACTGCTACATAACGTTACACGTTATATCGTAATGCTACATAACGTTATACGGTATATCGTAATGCTACATAACGTTATACGTTATATCTTTCTGCTACACAACGTTATACGTTATATCGTTATGCTACATAACGTTATACGTTATATCGTAATGCTACATAACGTTATACGTTATATCGTAATGCTACATAACGTTATATGTTATATCGTAATGCTACATAATGTTATACGTTATATCGTAATGTTACATAACGTTATACGCTATATCGTAATGCTACACAACGTTATACGTTATGTCGTACTGCTACATAACGTTATACGTTATATCGTAATGCTACATAACGTTATACGATATAACGTAATACTACATAACGTTATACGTTATAACGTATTACCATATAACGTTATACGTTACATCGTAATGCTACATAACGTTATACGTTATATCGTAACGCTACATAACGTTATACGCTATATCGTAATGCTACATTACGTTATACGTTATATCATTCTGCTACATAACGTTATACGTTATATCGTAATGCTACATAACGTTATACGCTATATCGTACTGCTACATAACGTTATACGATATATCGTAATGCTACATAACGTTATACGTTGTATCGCAATGCTACATAACGTTTTATGTTATATCGTAATGCTACATAACGTTATACGTTATATCTTACTGCTACATAACGTTATACGTTATATCGTAATGCTACATAACGTTATACGTTATATCTTTCTGCTACATAACGTTATACGTTATATCGTAATGCTACATAGCGTAATACAATATAACGTAATACTACATAACGTTATACGTTATAGCGTAATGCTGCATAACGTTATACGTTATATGGTGATGCTACATAACGTTATACGTTATAACGTATTACCATGTAACGTTATACGTTATATCGTAATGCTACATAACGTTATACGTTATATCGTAATGCTACATAACGTTATACGTTATATTGTAATGCTACATAATGTTGTACGTTATATCGTAATGCTACATAACGTTATACGTTATATCGTAATGCTACATAACGTTATGCGTTATATCTTACTGCTACATAACGTTACACGTTATATCGTAATGCCACATAACGTTATACGCTATATCGTACTGCTAGATAACGTTATACGTTATATCGTAATGCTACATAACGTTATAGGTTATATCTTACAGCTACATAACGTTATACGTTATATCGCAATGCTACATAACGTTATACGTTATATCGTAATGCTGCACAACGTTATACGTTATAACGTATTACCATATATCGTTATACGTTATATCGTAATGCTACATAACGTTATACGTTATATCGTAATGCTACATAACGTTATACGTTATATCGTAATGCTACATAACGTTATACGTTATAACGTAATACTACATAACGTTATACGTTATAACGTAATACTATATAACGTTATACGTTATATCGTTATGCTACATAACGTTATACGTTATATCTTAATGCTGCACAACGTTATACGTCATATCGTAATGCTACATAAAGTTATACGTTATTTCGTAATGCTACATAACGTTATACGCTATATCGTAATACTACATAACGTTATACGTTATAACGTAATGCTATATAACGTTATACGTTATATCGTTATGCTACATAACGTTATACGTTATATCGTAATGCTACACAACGTTATACGTTATATTGTAATGCTAAATAACGTTATACGTTATATGGTAATGCTACATATCGTTATACGTTATAACGTATTACCATGTAACGTTATACGTTATATCGTAATGCTATATAACGTTATACCTTATATCGGAATGCTACATAACGTTATACGTTACATCGTAATGCTACATAACGTTATACGTTATACCTTACAGCTACATAACGTTATACGTTATATTGTAATGCTAAATAACGTTATACGTTATATGGTAATGCTACATATCGTTATACGTTATAACGTATTACCATGTAACGTTATACGTTATATCGTAATGCTATATAACGTTATACCTTATATCGGAATGCTACATAACGTTTTATGTTATATCGTAATGCTATATAACGTTATACCTTATATCGTAACGCTACATAACGTTATACGTTATATCGTAATGCTACATTACGTTATACGTTATATCATTCTGCTACATAACGTTATACGTTATATCGTAATGCTACATAACGTTATACGATATAACGTAATACTACATAACGTTATACGTTATAACGTAATTCTACATAACGTTATACGTTATATTGTAATGCTACATAATGTTGTACGTTATATCGTAATGCTACATAACGTTATACGTTATATCGTAATGCTACATAACGTTATGCGTTATATCTTACTGCTACATAACGTTACACGTTATATCGTAATGCTACATAACGTTATACGGTATATCGTAATGCTACATAACGTTATACGTTATATCTTTCTGCTACACAACGTTATACGTTATATCGTTATGCTACATAACGTTATACGTTATATCGTAATGCTACATAACGTTATACGTTATATCGTAATGCTACATAACGTTATATGTTATATCGTAATGCTACATAATGTTATACGTTATATCGTAATGCTACATAACGTTATACGCTATATCGTAATGCTACACAACGTTATACGTTATGTCGTACTGCTACATAACGTTATACGTTATATCGTAATGCTACATAACGTTATACGATATAACGTAATACTACATAACGTTATACGTTATAACGTATTACCATATAACGTTATACGTTACATCGTAATGCTACATAACGTTATACGTTATATCGTAACGCTACACAACGTTATACGTTATATCGTAATGCTACATAACGTTATACGTTATAACGTATTACCATATAACGTTATACGTTATATCGTAATGCTACATAACGTTATACGTTATATCGTATTGCTACAGAACGTTATACGTTATATCTTAATGCTACATAACGTTATACGTTATAACGTATTACCATATAACGTTATACGTTACATCGTAATGCTACATAGCGTTATACGTTATAACGTAATGCTACATAACGTTATACGTTATATGGTGATGCTACATAACGTTATACGTTATGACGTATTACCATATAACGTTGTACGTTATATCGTAATGCTACATAACGTTATACGTTATATCGTAATGCTACATAACGTTATACGTTATATCGTAATGCTACATAACGTTATACGATATAACGTAATACTACATAACGTTATACGTTATAACGTATTACCATATAACGTTATACGTTATGTCGTACTGTTACATAACGTTATACGTTATAACGTATTACCATATAACGTTGTACGTTATATCGTAATGCTACATAACGTTATACGTTATATCGTAATGCTACATAACGTTATACGTTATATCGTAATGCTACATAACGTTATACGATATAACGTAATACTACATAACGTTATACGTTATAACGTATTACCATATAACGTTATACGTTATATGGTAATGCTACATAACGTTATACGATTTAACGTAATACTATATAACGATATACCTTATATCGTATTGCTACATAACGTTATACGTTATGTCGTACTGTTACATAACGTTATACATTATATCGTAATGCTACATGACTTTATACGTTATATCGTAATGCTACACAACGTTATACGTTATATCTTAATGCTACATAACGTTATACGTTATAACGTATTACCATATAACGTTATACGTTACATCGTAATGCTACATAGCGTTATACGTCATATCGTAATGCTACATAACGTTATACGTTATATCGTAATGCTACAGAACGTTATACGTTGTATCTTTCTGCTACATAACGTTATACGTTATATCGTAATGCTACATAGCGTAATACGATATAACGTAATACTACATAACGTTATACGTTATAACGTAATGCTGCATAACGTTATACGTTATATGGTGATGCTACATAACGTTATACGTTATAACGTATTACCATGTAACGTTATACGTTATATCGTAATGCTACATAACGTTATACGTTATATCGTAATGCTACATAACGTTATACGTTATATCGTAATGCTACATAACGTTATACGTTGTATCGCAATGCTACATAACGTTTTACGTTATATCGTAATGTTACAGAACGTTATACGATATATCGTAATGCTACATAACGTTATACGATATAACGTAATACTACATAACGTTATACGTTATAACGTATTACCATATAACGTTATACGTTACATCGTAATGCTACATAACGTTATACGTTATATCGTAATGCTACATAACGTTATACGTTATAACGTATTACCATATAACGTTATACGTTACATCGTAATGCTACATAACGTTATACGTTATATCGTAATGCTACACAACGTTATACGTTATATTGTAATGCTAAATAACGTTATACGTTATATGGTAATGCTACATATCGTTATACGTTATAACGTATTACCATGTAACGTTATACGTTATATCGTAATGCTATATAACGTTATACCTTATATCGGAATGCTACATAACGTTATACGTTACATCGTAATGCTACATAACGTTATACGTTATACCTTACAGCTACATAACGTTATACGTTATATCGTAACGCGACATAACGTTATACGCTATATCGTAATGCTACATTACGTTATACGTTATATCATTCTGCTACATAACGTTATACGTTATATCGTAATGCTACATAACGTTATACGCTATATCGTACTGCTACATAACGTTATACGATATATCGTAATGCTACATAACGTTATACGTTGTATCGCAATGCTACATAACGTTTTATGTTATATCGTAATGCTACATAACGTTATACGTTATATCTTACTGCTACATAACGTTATACGTTATATCGTAATGCTACATAACGTTATACGTTATATCTTTCTGCTACATAACGTTATACGTTATATCGTAATGCTACATAGCGTAATACAATATAACGTAATACTACATATCGTTATACGTTATAGCGTAATGCTGCATAACGTTATACGTTATATGGTGATGCTACATAACGTTATACGTTATAACGTATTACCATGTAACGTTATACGTTATATCGTAATGCTACATAACGTTATACGTTATATCGTAATGCTACATAACGTTATACGTTATATTGTAATGCTACATAATGTTGTACGTTATATCGTAATGCTACATAACGTTATACGTTATATCGTAATGCTACATAACGTTATGCGTTATATCTTACTGCTACATAACGTTACACGTTATATCGTAATGCCACATAACGTTATACGCTATATCGTACTGCTAGATAACGTTATACGTTATAATCGTAATGCTACATAACGTTATAGGTTATATCTTACAGCTACATAACGTTATACGTTATATCGCAATGCTACATAACGTTATACGTTATATCGTAATGCTGCACAACGTTATACGTTATAACGTATTACCATATATCGTTATACGTTATATCGTAATGCTACATAACGTTATACGTTATATCGTAATGCTACATAACGTTATACGTTATGTCGTAATGCTACATAACGTTATACGTTATAACGTAATACTACATAACGTTATACGTTATAACGTAATACTATATAACGTTATACGTTATATCGTTATGCTACATAACGTTATACGTTATATCTTAATGCTGCACAACGTTATACGTCATATCGTAATGCTACATAAAGTTATACGTTATTTCGTAATGCTACATAACGTTATACGCTATATCGTAATACTACATAACGTTATACGTTATAACGTAATGCTATATAACGTTATACGTTATATCGTTATGCTACATAACGTTATACGTTATATCGTAATGCTACACAACGTTATACGTTATATTGTAATGCTAAATAACGTTATACGTTATATGGTAATGCTACATATCGTTATACGTTATAACGTATTACCATGTAACGTTATACGTTATATCGTAATGCTATATAACGTTATACCTTATATCGGAATGCTACATAACGTTATACGTTACATCGTAATGCTACATAACGTTATACGTTATACCTTACAGCTACATAACGTTATACGTTATATCGTAACGCTACATAACGTTATACGTTATATCGTAATGCTACATTACGTTATACGTTATATCATTCTGCTACATAACGTTATACGTTATATCGTAATGCTACATAACGTTATACGATATAACGTAATACTACATAACGTTATACGTTATAACGTAATTCTACATAACGTTATACGTTATATTGTAATGCTACATAATGTTGTACGTTATATCGTAATGCTACATCACGTTATACGTTATATCGTAATGCTACATAACGTTATGCGTTATATCTTACTGCTACATAACGTTACACGTTATATCGTAATGCTACATAACGTTATACGGTATATCGTAATGCTACATAACGTTATACGTTATATCTTTCTGCTACACAACGTTATACGTTATATCGTTATGCTACATAACGTTATACGTTATATCGTAATGCTACATAACGTTATACGTTATATCGTAATGCTACATAACGTTATATGTTATATCGTAATGCTACATAATGTTATACGTTATATCGTAATGCTACATAACGTTATACGCTATATCGTAATGCTACACAACGTTATACGTTATGTCGTACTGCTACATAACGTTATACGTTATATCGTAATGCTACATAACGTTATACGATATAACGTAATACTACATAACGTTATACGTTATAACGTATTACCATATAACGTTATACGTTACATCGTAATGCTACATAACGTTATACGTTATATCGTAACGCTACACAACGTTATACGTTATATCGTAATGCTACATAACGTTATACGTTATAACGTATTACCATATAACGTTATACGTTATATCGTAATGCTACATAACGTTATACGTTATATCGTATTGCTACAGAACGTTATACGTTATATCTTAATGCTACATAACGTTATACGTTATAACGTATTACCATATAACGTTATACGTTACATCGTAATGCTACATAGCGTTATACGTTATAACGTAATGCTACATAACGTTATACGTTATATGGTGATGCTACATAACGTTATACGTTATAACGTATTACCATATAACGTTGTACGTTATATCGTAATGCTACATAACGTTATACGTTATATCGTAATGCTACATAACGTTATACGTTATATCGTAATGCTACATAACGTTATACGATATAACGTAATACTACATAACGTTATACGTTATAACGTATTACCATATAACGTTATACGTTATATGGTAATGCTACATAACGTTATACGATTTAACGTAATACTATATAACGATATACCTTATATCGTATTGCTACATAACATTATACGTTATGTCGTACTGTTACATAACGTTATACGTTATAACGTATTACCATATAACGTTGTACGTTATATCGTAATGCTACATAACGTTATACGTTATATCGTAATGCTACATAACGTTATACGTTATATCGTAATGCTACATAACGTTATACGATATAACGTAATACTACATAACGTTATACGTTATAACGTATTACCATATAACGTTATACGTTATATGGTAATGCTACATAACGTTATACGATTTAACGTAATACTATATAACGATATACCTTATATCGTATTGCTACATAACGTTATACGTTATGTCGTACTGTTACATAACGTTATACATTATATCGTAATGCTACATGACGTTATACGTTATATCGTAATGCTACACAACGTTATACGTTATATCTTAATGCTACATAACGTTATACGTTATAACGTATTACCATATAACGTTATACGTTACATCGTAATGCTACATAGCGTTATACGTCATATCGTAATGCTACATAACGTTATACGTTATATCGTAATGCTACAGAACGTTATACGTTGTATCTTTCTGCTACATAACGTTATACGTTATATCGTAATGCTACATAGCGTAATACGATATAACGTAATACTACATAACGTTATACGTTATAACGTAATGCTGCATAACGTTATACGTTATATGGTGATGCTACATAACGTTATACGTTATAACGTATTACCATGTAACGTTATACGTTATATCGTAATGCTACATAACGTTATACGTTATATCGTAATGCTACATAACGTTATACGTTATATCGTAATGCTACATAACGTTATACGTTGTATCGCAATGCTACATAACGTTTTACGTTATATCGTAATGTTACAGAACGTTATACGATATATCGTAATGCTACATAACGTTATACGATATAACGTAATACTACATAACGTTATACGTTATAACGTATTACCATATAACGTTATACGTTACATCGTAATGCTACATAACGTTATACGTTATATCGTAATGCTACATAACGTTAACACACTCTATCAGATTACCATATACGTTATACGTTACATCGTAATGCACATAACGTTATACGTTATATCGTAATGCTACACAACGTTATACGTTATATTGTAATGCTAAATAACGTTATACGTTATATGGTAATGCTACATATCGTTATACGTTAGAACGTAATTACCATGTAACGTTATACGGTTATATCGTAATGCTATATAACGTTCATACCTTATATCGGAATGCTACATAACGTTATACGTTACATCGTAATGCTACATAACGTTATACGTTATACCTTACAGCTACATAACGTTATACGTTATATCGCAACGCTACATAACGTTATACGTATATCGTAATGCTACATACGTTATACGTTATATCATTCTGCTACATAACGTTATACGTTATATCGTAATGCTACATAACGTTAGACGATATAACGTAATACTAACTAACGTTATACGTTATAACGTAATTCTACATAACGTTATACGGTATATTGTAATGCTACATAATGTTGTACGTTATATCGTAATGCTACATAACGTTATACGTTATATCGTAATGCTACATACGTTATGCGTTATATCTTACTGCTACATAACGTTACACGTTATATCGTAATGCTACATAACGTTATACGGTATATCGTAATGCTACATAACGTTATACGTTATATCTTTCTGCTACACAACGTTATACGTTATATCGGTATGCTACATAACGTTATACGTTATATCCGTAATGCTACATAACGTTATACGTTATATCGTAATGCTACATAACGTTATATGTTATATCGTAATGCTACATAATGTTATACGTTATATCGTAATGCTACATAACGTTATACGCTATATCGTAATGCTACACAACGTTATACGTTATGTCGTACTGCTACATAACGTTATACGTTATATCGTAATGCTACATAACGTTATACGATATAACGTAATACTACATAACGTTATACGTTATAACGTATTACCATATAACGTTATACGTTACATCGTAATGCTACATAACGTTATACGTTATATCGTAACGCTACACAACGTTATACGTTATATCGTAATGCTACATAACGTTATACGTTATAACGTATTACCATATAACGTTATACGTTATATCGTAATGCTACATAACGTTATACGTTATATCGTATTGCTACAGAACGTTATACGTTATATCTTAATGCTACATAACGTTATACGTTATAACGTATTACCATATAACGTTATACGTTACATCGTAATGCTACATAGCGTTATACGTTATAACGTAATGCTACATAACGTTATACGTTATATGGTGATGCTACATAACGTTATACGTTATAACGTATTACCATATAACGTTGTACGTTATATCGTAATGCTACATAACGTTATACGTTATATCGTAATGCTACATAACGTTATACGTTATATCGTAATGCTACATAACGTTATACGATATAACGTAATACTACATAACGTTATACGTTATAACGTATTACCATATAACGTTATACGTTATATGGTAATGCTACATAACGTTATACGATTTAACGTAATACTATATAACGATATACCTTATATCGTATTGCTACATAACATTATACGTTATGTCGTACTGTTACATAACGTTATACGTTATAACGAATTACCATATAACGTTGTACGTTATATCGTAATGCTACATAACGTTATACGTTATATCGTAATGCTACATAACGTTATACGTTATATCGTAATGCTACATAACGTTATACGATATAACGTAATACTACATAACGTTATACGTTATAACGTATTACCATATAACGTTATACGTTATATGGTAATGCTACATAACGTTATACGATTTAACGTAATACTATATAACGATATACCTTATATCGTATTGCTACATAACGTTATACGTTATGTCGTACTGTTACATAACGTTATACATTATATCGTAATGCTACATGACGTTATACGTTATATCGTAATGCTACACAACGTTATACGTTATATCTTAATGCTACATAACGTTATACGTTATAACGTATTACCATATAACGTTATACGTTACATCGTAATGCTACATAGCGTTATACGTCATATCGTAATGCTACATAACGTTATACGTTATATCGTAATGCTACAGAACGTTATACGTTGTATCTTTCTGCTACATAACGTTATACGTTATATCGTAATGCTACATAGCGTAATACGATATAACGTAATACTACATAACGTTATACGTTATAACGTAATGCTGCATAACGTTATACGTTATATGGTGATGCTACATAACGTTATACGTTATAACGTATTACCATGTAACGTTATACGTTATATCGTAATGCTACATAACGTTATACGTTATATCGTAATGCTACATAACGTTATACGTTATATCGTAATGCTACATAACGTTATACGTTATAACGTATTACCATATTACGTTATACGTTACATCGTAATGCTACATAACGTTATACGTCATATCGTAATGCTACAAAACGTTATACGTTATATCGTAATGCTATATAACGTTATACGCTATATCATACTGCTACATAACGTTATACGATATATCGTAATGCTACATAACGTTATACGTTGTATCGCAATGCTACATAACGTTTTACGTTATATCGTAATGTTACAGAACGTTATACGTTATATCGTAATGCTACATAACGTTATACGTTATATCGTAATGCTACATAACGTTATACGATATAACGTAATACTACATAACGTTATACGTTATAACGTATTACCATATAACGTTATACGTTATATGGTAATGCTACATAACGTTATACGATTTAACGTAATACTATATAACGATATACCTTATATCGTATTGCTACATAACATTATACGTTATGTCGTACTGTTACATAACGTTATACGTTATAACGTATTACCATATAACGTTGTACGTTATATCGTAATGCTACATAACGTTATACGTTATATCGTAATGCTACATAACGTTATACGTTATTTCGTAATGCTACATAACGTTATACGATATAACGTAATACTACATAACGTTATACGTTATAACGTATTACCATATAACGTTATACGTTATATGGTAATGCTACATAACGTTATACGATTTAACGTAATACTATATAACGATATACCTTATATCGTATTGCTACATAACGTTATACGTTATGTCGTACTGTTACATAACGTTATACATTATATCGTAATGCTACATGACGTTATACGTTATATCGTAATGCTACACAACGTTATACGTTATATCTTAATGCTACATAACGTTATACGTTATAACGTATTACCATATAACGTTATACGTTACATCGTAATGCTACATAGCGTTATACGTCATATCGTAATGCTACATAACGTTATACGTTATATCGTAATGCTACAGAACGTTATACGTTGTATCTTTCTGCTACATAACGTTATACGTTATATCGTAATGCTACATAGCGTAATACGATATAACGTAATACTACATAACGTTATACGTTATAACGTAATGCTGCATAACGTTATACGTTATATGGTGATGCTACATAACGTTATACGTTATAACGTATTACCATGTAACGTTATACGTTATATCGTAATGCTACATAACGTTATACGTTATATCGTAATGCTACATAACGTTATACGTTATATCGTAATGCTACATAACGTTATACGTTGTATCGCAATGCTACATAACGTTTTACGTTATATCGTAATGTTACAGAACGTTATACGATATATCGTAATGCTGCATAACGTTATACGATATAACGTAATACTACATAACGTTATACGTTATAACGTATTACCATATAACGTTATACGTTACATCGTAATGCTACATAACGTTATACGTTATATCGTAATGCTACATAACGTTATACGTTATAACGTATTACCATATAACGTTATACGTTACATCGTAATGCTACATAACGTTATACGTTATATCGTAATGCTACACAACGTTATACGTTATATTGTAATGCTAAATAACGTTATACGTTATATGGTAATGCTACATATCGTTATACTTTATAACGTATTACCATGTAACGTTATACGTTATATCGTAATGCTATATAACGTTATACCTTATATCGGAATGCTACATAACGTTATACGTTACATCGTAATGCTACATAACGTTATACGTTATACCTTACAGCTACATAACGTTATACGTTATATCGTAACGCTACATAACGTTATACGTTATATCGTAACGCTACATTACGTTATACGTTATATCATTCTGCTACATAACGTTATACGTTATATCGTAATGCTACATAACGTTATACGATATAACGTAATACTACATAACGTTATACGTTATAACGTAATTCTACATAACGTTATACGTTATATTGTAATGCTACATAATGTTGTACGTTATATCGTAATGCTACATAACGTTATACGTTATATCGTAATGCTACATAACGTTATGCGTTATATCTTACTGCTACATAACGTTACACGTTATATCGTAATGCTACATAACGTTATACGGTATATCGTAATGCTACATAACGTTATACGTTATATCTTTCTGCTACACAACGTTATACGTTATGTCGTTATGCTACATAACGTTATACGTTATATCATAATGCTACATAACGTTATACGTTATATCGTAATGCTACATAACGTTATATGTTATATCGTAATGCTACATAATGTTATACGTTATATCGTCATGCTACATAACGTTATACGCTATATCGTAATGCTACACAACGTTATACGTTATGTCGTACTGCTACATAACGTTATACGTTATATCGTAATGCTACATAACGTTATACGATATAACGTAATACTACATAACGTTATACGTTATAACGTATTACCATATAACGTTATACGTTACATCGTAATGCTACATAACGTTATACGTTATATCGTAACGCTACACAACGTTATACGTTATATCGTAATGCTACATAACGTTATACGTTATAACGTATTACCATATAACGTTATACGTTATATCGTAATGCTACATAACGTTATACGTTATATCGTATTGCTACAGAACGTTATACGTTATATCTTAATGCTACATAACGTTATACGTTATAACGTATTACCATATAACGTTATACGTTACATCGTAATGCTACATAGCGTTATACGTTATAACGTAATGCTACATAACGTTATACGTTATATGGTGATGCTACATAACGTTATACGCTATAACGTATTACCATATAACGTTGTACGTTATATCGTAATGCTACATAACGTTATACGTTATATCGTAATGCTACATAACGTTATACGTTATATCGTAATGCTACATAACGTTATACGATATAACGTAATACTACATAACGTTATACGTTATAACGTATTACCATATAACGTTATACGTTATATGGTAATGCTACATAACGTTATACGATTTAACGTAATACTATATAACGATATACCTTATATCGTATTGCTACATAACATTATACGTTATGTCGTACTGTTACATAACGTTATACGTTATAACGAATTACCATATAACGTTGTACGTTATATCGTAATGCTACATAACGTTATACGTTATATCGTAATGCTACATAACGTTATACGTTATATCGTAATGCTACATAACGTTATACGATATAACGTAATACTACATAACGTTATACGTTATATGGTAATGCTACATAACGTTATACGATTTAACGTAATACTATATAACGATATACCTTATATCGTATTGCTACATAACGTTATACGTTATGTCGTACTGTTACATAACGTTATACATTATATCGTAATGCTACATGACGTTATACGTTATATCGTAATGCTACACAACGTTATACGTTATATCTTAATGCTACATAACGTTATACGTTATAACGTATTACCATATAACGTTATACGTTACATCGTAATGCTACATAGCGTTATACGTCATATCGTAATGCTACATAACGTTATACGTTATATCGTAATGCTACAGAACGTTATACGTTGTATCTTTCTGCTACATAACGTTATACGTTATATCGTAATGCTACATAGCGTAATACGATATAACGTAATACTACATAACGTTATACGTTATAACGTAATGCTGCATAACGTTATACGTTATATGGTGATGCTACATAACGTTATACGTTATAACGTATTACCATGTAACGTTATACGTTATATCGTAATGCTACATAACGTTATACGTTATATCGTAATGCTACATAACGTTATACGTTATATCGTAATGCTACATAACGTTATACGTTATAACGTATTACCATATTACGTTATACGTTACATCGTAATGCTACATAACGTTATACGTCATATCGTAATGCTACAAAACGTTATACGTTATATCGTAATGCTATATAACGTTATACGCTATATCATACTGCTACATAACGTTATACGATATATCGTAATGCTACATAACGTTATACGTTGTATCGCAATGCTACATAACGTTTTACGTTATATCGTAATGTTACAGAACGTTATACGATATATCGTAATGCTACATAACGTTATACGATATAACGTAATACTACATAACGTTATACGTTATAACGTATTACCATATAACGTTATACGTTACATCGTAATGCTACATAACGTTATACGTTATATCGTAATGCTACATAACGTTATACGTTATAACATATTACCATATAACGTTATACGATACATCGTAGTGCTACATAGCGTTATACGTCATATCGTAATGCTACATAACGTTATACGTTATATCGTAATGCTACTTAACGTTATAAGCTATATCGTACTGCTACATAACGTTATACGTTATATCGTAATGCTACATAACGTTATACGTTGTATCGTAATGCTACATAACGTTATACGTTACATCGTAATGCTACATAACGTTATACATTATATCGTAATGCAACATAACGTTATACGTTATATCTTACTGCTACATAACGTTATACGTTATTTCGTAATGCTACATAACGTTATACGATATAACGTAATACTACATAACGTTATACGTTATAACGTATTACCATATAACGTTATACGTAACATCGTAATGCTACATAATGTTATACGTTATATCGTAATGCTACACAACGTTATACGTTATATCGTAATGCTACATAACGTTATACGTTATACCGTAATGC
This sequence comes from Bombus lapidarius, assembly GCA_936014575.1. NCBI lineage: Eukaryota > Metazoa > Arthropoda > Insecta > Hymenoptera > Apidae > Bombus > Bombus lapidarius. The sequence goes on from CAKXZU010000126.1 coordinate 191,514, forward strand.
TACATAACGTTATAAGCGATATCGTACTGCTACATAACGTTATACGTTATATCGTAATGCTACATAACGTTATACGTTGTATCGTAATGCTACATAACGTTATATGTTATATCGTAATGCTACATAATGTTATACGTTATATCGTAATGCTACATAACGTTATACGATATATCTTAATGCTACATAACGTTATACGTTATAACGTATTACCATATAACGTTATACGTTACATCGTAATGCTACATAACGTAATACGTTATATCGTAATGCTACACAACGTTATACGTTATATCGTAATGCTACATAACGTTATACGTTATACCGTAATGCTACATAACGTTATAAGCGATATCGTACTGCTACATAACGTTATACGTTATATCGTAATGCTACATAACGTTATACGTTATAACATATTATCATATAACGTTATACGTTACATCGTAGTGCTACATAGCGTTATACGTCATATCGTAATGCTACATAACGTTATACGTTATATCGTAATGCCACTTAACGTTATAAGCTATATCGTACTGCTACATAACGTTATACGTTATATCGTAATGCTACATAACGTTATACGTTGTATCGTAATGCTACATAACGTTATACGTTACATCGTAATGCTACATAACGTTATACATTATATCGTAATGCAACATAACGTTATACGTTATATCTTACTGCTACATAACGTTATACGTTATTTCGTAATGCTACATAACGTTATACGATATAACGTAATACTACATAACGTTATACGTTATAACGTATTACCATATAACGTTATGCGTTACATCGTAATGCTACATAACGTTATACGTTATATCGTAATGCTACACAACGTTATACGTTATATCGTAATGCTACATAACGTTATACGTTATACCCTAATGCTACATAACGTTATAAGCGATATCGTACTGCTACATAACGTTATACGTTATATCGTAATGCTACATAACGTTATACGTTGTATCGTAATGCTACATAACGTTATATGTTATATCGTAATGCTACATAATGTTATACGTTATATCGTAATGCTACATAACGTTATACGATATAACTTAATGCTACATAACGTTATACGTTGTAACGTATTACCATATAACGTTATACGTTACATCGTAATGCTACATAGCGTTATACGTCATATCGTAATGCTACATAACGTTATACGTTATAACGTGTTACCATATCTCGTTATACGTTATATCGTAATGCTACATAACGTTATACGTTATATCGTAAAGCTACTTAACGTTATAAGCTATATCGTAATGATACATAGCGTTATACGTTATATCGTGATGTTACATAACGTTATACGTTGTATCGTAATGCTACATACCGTTATAGGTTATATCGTAATGCAACATAACGTTATACGTTATAACGTAATACTACATAACGTTATACGTTATAACGTAATGCTATATAACGTTATACGTTAAAACGTAATACTATATAACGTTATACGTTATATCGTTATGCTACATAACGTTATACGTTATATGGTAATGCTACATAACGTTATACGTTATAACGTATTACCATATAACGTTATATGTTATATCGTAATGCTACATAATGTTATACGTTATATCGTAACGCTACATAGCGTTATACGTTATAACGTGTTACCATATCTCGTTATACGTTATATCGTAATGCTACATAACGTTATACGTCATATCGTAATGCTACATAACGATATACGTTATATCGTAATGCTACATAACGTTATACGCTATATCTTACTGCTATATAACGTTATACGTTATATCGTAATGCTACATAACGTTATACGTTATATCTTACTGCTACATAACGTTATACGTTATATCGTACTGCTACATAACGTTATACGTTATATCGTAATGCTACATAACGTTATACGTTGTATCGTAATGCTACATAACGTTATATGTTATATCGTAATGCTACATAATGTTATACGTTATATCGTAATGCTACATAACGTTATACGATATATCTTAATGCTACATAACGTTATACGTTATAACGTATTACCATATAACGTTATACGTTACATCGTAATGCTACATAACGTTATACGTTATATCGTAATGCTACACAACGTTATACGTTATATCGTAATGCTACACAACGTTATACGTTATATCGTAATGCTACATAACGTTATACGTTATACCGTAATGCTACATAACGTTATAAGCGATATCGTACTGCTACATAACGTTATACGTTATATCGTAATGCTACATAACGTTATACGTTGTATCGTAATGCTACATAACGTTATATGTTATATCGTAATGCTACATAACGTTATATGTTATATCGTAATGCTACATAATGTTATACGATATATCGTAACGCTACATAACGTTATACGTTATAACGTGTTACCATATCTCGTTATACGTTATATCGTAATGCTACATAACGTTATACGTCATATCGTAATGCTACATAACGATATACGTTATATCGTAATGCTACATAACGTTATACGTTATATCGTAATGCTACATAACGTTATACGTTATAACATATTACCATATAACGTTATACGTTACATCGTAGTGCTACATAGCGTTATACGTCATATCGTAATGCTACATAACGTTATACGTTATATCGTAATGCTACTTAACGTTATAAGCTATATCGTACTGCTACATAACGTTATACGTTATATCGTAATGCTACATAACGTTATACGTTGTATCGTAATGCTACATAACGTTATACGTTACATCGTAATGCTACATAACGTTATACATTATATCGTAATGCAACATAACGTTATACGTTATATCTTACTGCTACATAACGTTATACGTTATTTCGTAATGCTACATAACGTTATACGATATAACGTAATACTACATAACGTTATACGTTATAACGTATTACCATATAACGTTATGCGTTACATCGTAATGCTACATAACGTTATACGTTATATCGTAATGCTACACAACGTTATACGTTATATCGTAATGCTACATAACGTTATACGTTATACCGTAATGCTACATAACGTTATAAGCGATATCGTACTGCTACATAACGTTATACGTTATATCGTAATGCTACATAACGTTATACGTTGTATCGTAATGCTACATAACGTTATATGTTATATCGTAATGCTACATAACGTTATACGTTATAACGTATTACCATATAACGTTATACGTTATATCGTAATGCTACATAACGTTATACGTTATATCGTATTGCTACAGAACGTTATACGTTATATCTTAATGCTACATAACGTTATACGTTATAACGTATTACCATATAACGTTATACGTTATATCGTAATGCTACATAACGTTATACGTTATATCGTAATGCAACATAACGTTATACGTTATATCTTACTGCTACATAACGTTATACGTTATTTCGTAATGCTACATAACGTTATACGATATAACGTAATACTACATAACGTTATACGTTATAACGTATTACCATATAACGTTATGCGTTACATCGTAATGCTACATAACGTTATACGTTATATCGTAATGCTACACAACGTTATACGTTATATCGTAATGCTACATAACGTTATACGTTATACCGTAATGCTACATAACGTTATAAGCGATATCGTACTGCTACATAACGTTATACGTTACATCGTAATGCTACATAACGTTATACGTTATATCGTAACGCTACACAACGTTATACGTTATATCGTAATGCTACATAACGTTATACGTTATAACGTATTACCATATAACGTTATACGTTATATCGTAATGCTACATAACGTTATACGTTATATCGTATTGCTACAGAACGTTATACGTTATATCTTAATGCTACATAACGTTATACGTTATAACGTATTACCATATAACGTTATACGTTACATCGTAATGCTACATAGCGTTATACGTTATAACGTAATGCTACATAACGTTATACGTTATATGGTGATGCTACATAACGTTATACGTTATAACGTATTACCATATAACGTTGTACGTTATATCGTAATGCTACATAACGTTATACGTTATATCGTAATGCTACATAACGTTATACGTTATATCGTAATGCTACATAACGTTATACGATATAACGTAATACTACATAACGTTATACGTTATAACGTATTACCATATAACGTTATACGTTATATGGTAATGCTACATAACGTTATACGATTTAACGTAATACTATATAACGATATACCTTATATCGTATTGCTACATAACATTATACGTTATGTCGTACTGTTACATAACGTTATACGTTATAACGTATTACCATATAACGTTATACGTTATATGGTAATGCTACATAACGTTATACGATTTAACGTAATACTATATAACGATATACCTTATATCGTATTGCTACATAACGTTATACGTTATGTCGTACTGTTACATAACGTTATACATTATATCGTAATGCTACATGACGTTATACGTTATATCGTAATGCTACACAACGTTATACGTTATATCTTAATGCTACATAACGTTATACGTTATAACGTATTACCATATAACGTTGTACGTTATATCGTAATGCTACATAACGTTATACGTTATATCGTAATGCTACATAACGTTATACGTTATATCGTATTGCTACAGAACGTTATACGTTATATCTTAATGCTACATAACGTTATACGTTATATGGTGATGCTACATAACGTTATACGTTATAACGTATTACCATATAACGTTGTACGTTATATCGTAATGCTACATAACGTTATACGTTATGTCGTACTGTTACATAACGTTATACATTATATCGTAATGCTACATGACGTTATACGTTATATCGTAATGCTACACAACGTTATACGTTATATCTTAATGCTACATAACGTTATACGTTATAACGTATTACCATATAACGTTATACGTTATATGGTAATGCTACATAACGTTATACGATTTAACGTAATACTATATAACGATATACCTTATATCGTATTGCTACATAACGTTATACGTTATGTCGTACTGTTACATAACGTTATACATTATATCGTAATGCTACATGACGTTATACGTTATATCGTAATGCTACACAACGTTATACGTTATATCTTAATGCTACATAACGTTATACGTTATAACGTATTACCATATAACGTTGTACGTTATATCGTAATGCTACATAACGTTATACGTTATAACGTATTACCATATAACGTTATACGTTACATCGTAATGCTACATAGCGTTATACGTTATAACGTAATGCTACATAACGTTATACGTTATATGGTGATGCTACATAACGTTATACGTTATAACGTATTACCATATAACGTTATACGTTATATCGTATTGCTACATAACATTATACGTTATGTCGTACTGTTACATAACGTTATACGTTATAACGTATTACCATATAACGTTATACGTTATACGTTATATGGTAATGCTACATAACGTTATACGATTTAACGTAATACTATATAACGATATACCTTATATCGTATTGCTACATAACGTTATACGTTATGTCGTACTGTTACATAACGTTATACATTATATCGTAATGCTACATGACGTTATACGTTATATCGTAATGCTACACAACGTTATACGTTATATCTTAATGCTACATAACGTTATACGTTATAACGTATTACCATATAACGTTATACGTTATATGGTAATGCTACATAACGTTATACGATTTAACGTAATACTATATAACGATTTACCTTATATCGTATTGCTACATAACGTTATACGTTATGTCGTACTGTTACATAACGTTATACATTATATCGTAATGCTACATGACGTTATACGTTATATCGTAATGCTACACAACGTTATACGTTATATCTTAATGCTACATAACGTTATACGTTATAACGTATTACCATATAACGTTGTACGTTATATCGTAATGCTACATAACGTTATACGTTATAACGTATTACCATATAACGTTATACGTTACATCGTAATGCTACATAGCGTTATACGTTATAACGTAATGCTACATAACGTTATACGTTATATGGTGATGCTACATAACGTTATACGTTATAACGTATTACCATATAACGTTGTACGTTATATCGTAATGCTACATAACGTTATACGTTATATCGTAATGCTACATAACGTTATACGTTATATCGTATTGCTACAGAACGTTATACGTTATATCTTAATGCTACATAACGTTATACGTTATAACGTATTACCATATAACGTTGTACGTTATATCGTAATGCTACATAACGTTATAAGTTATATCGTAATGATACATAACGTTATACGTTATATCGTAATGCTACATAACGTTATACGATATAACGTAATACTACATAACGTTATACGTTATAACGTATTACCATATAACGTTATACGTTATATGGTAATGCTACATAACGTTATACGATTTAACGTAATACTATATAACGATATACCTTATATCGTATTGCTACATAACGTTATACGTTATGTCGTACTGTTACATAACGTTATACATTATATCGTAATGCTACATGACGTTATACGTTATATCGTAATGCTACACAACGTTATACGTTATATCTTAATGCTACATAACGTTATACGTTATAACGTATTACCATATAACGTTGTACGTTATATCGTAATGCTACATAACGTTATACGTTATAACGTATTACCATATAACGTTATACGTTACATCGTAATGCTACATAGCGTTATACGTTATAACGTAATGCTACATAACGTTATACGTTATATGGTGATGCTACATAACGTTATACGTTATAACGTATTACCATATAACGTTGTACGTTATATCGTAATGCTACATAACGTTATACGTTATATCGTAATGCTACATAACGTTATACGTTATATCGTATTGCTACAGAACGTTATACGTTATATCTTAATGCTACATAACGTTATACGTTATAACGTATTACCATATAACGTTGTACGTTATATCGTAATGCTACATAACGTTATAAGTTATATCGTAATGATACATAACGTTATACGTTATATCGTAATGCTACATAACGTTATACGATATAACGTAATACTACATAACGTTATACGTTATAACGTATTACCATATAACGTTATACGTTATATGGTAATGCTACATAACGTTATACGATTTAACGTAATACTATATAACGATATACCTTATATCGTATTGCTACATAACGTTATACGTTATGTCGTACTGTTACATAACGTTATACATTATATCGTAATGCTACATAGCGTTATACGTCATATCGTAATGCTACATATCGTTATACGTTATATCGTAATGCTACAGAACGTTATACGTTGTATCTTTCTGCTACATAACGTTATACGTTATATCGTAATGCTACATAGCGTAATACGATATAACGTAATACTACATAACGTTATACGTTATAACGTAATGCTGCATAACGTTATACGTTATATGGTGATGCTACATAACGTTATACGTTATAACGTATTACCATGTAACGTTATACGTTATATCGTAATGCTACATAACGTTATACGTTATATCGTAATGCTACATAACGTTATACGTTATATCGTAATGCTACATAACGTTATACGTTATAACGTATTACCATATAACGTTATACGTTACATCGTAATGCTACATAACGTTATACGTCATATCGTAATGCTACAAAACGTTATACGTTATATCGTAATGCTATATAACGTTATACGCTATATCATACTGCTACATAACGTTATACGATATATCGTAATGCTACATAACGTTATACGTTGTATCGCAATGCTACATAACGTTTTACGTTATATCGTAATGTTACAGAACGTTATACGATATATCGTAATGCTACATAACGTTATACGATATAACGTAATACTACATAACGTTATACGTTATAACGTATTACCATATAACGTTATACGTTACATCGTAATGCTACATAACGTTATACGTTATATCGTAATGCTACATAACGTTATACGTTATAACATATTACCATATAACGTTATACGATACATCGTAGTGCTACATAGCGTTATACGTCATATCGTAATGCTACATAACGTTATACGTTATATCTTAATGCTACTTAACGTTATAAGCTATATCGTACTGCTACATAACGTTATACGTTATATCGTAATGCTACATAACGTTATACGTTGTATCGTAAAGCTACATAACGTTATACGTTACATCGTAATGCTACATAACGTTATACATTATATCGTAATGCAACATAACGTTATACGTTATATCTTACTGCTACATAACGTTATACGTTATTTCGTAATGCTACATAACGTTATACGATATAACGTAATACTACATAACGTTATACGTTATAACGTATTACCATATAACGTTATACGTAACATCGTAATGCTACATAACGTTATACGTTATATCGTAATGCTACACAACGTTATACGTTATATCGTAATGCTACATAACGTTATACGTTATACCGTAATGCTACATAACGTTATAAGCGATATCGTACTGCTACATAACGTTATACGTTATATCGTAATGCTACATAACGTTATACGTTGTATCGTAATGCTACATAACGTTATATGTTATATCGTAATGCTACATAATGTTATACGTTATATCGTAATGCTACATAACGTTATACGATATATCTTAATGCTACATAACGTTATACGTTATAACGTATTACCATATAACGTTATACGTTACATCGTAATGCTACATAACGTTATACGTTATATCGTAATGCTACACAACGTTATACGTTATATCGTAATGCTACATAACGTTATACGTTATACCGTAATGCTACATAACGTTATAAGCGATATCGTACTGCTACATAACGTTATACGTTATATCGTAATGCTACATAACGTTATACGTTATAACATATTACCATATAACGTTATACGTTACATCGTAGTGCTACATAGCGTTATACGTCATATCGTAATGCTACATAACGTTATACGTTATATCGTAATGCCACTTAACGTTATAAGCTATATCGTACTGCTACATAACGTTATACGTTATATCGTAATGCTACATAACGTTATACGTTGTATCGTAATGCTACATAACGTTATACGTTACATCGTAATGCTACATAACGTTATACATTATATCGTAATGCAACATAACGTTATACGTTATATCTTACTGCTACATAACGTTATACGTTATTTCGTAATGCTACATAACGTTATACGATATAACGTAATACTACATAACGTTATACGTTATAACGTATTACCATATAAAGTTATGCGTTACATCGTAATGCTACATAACGTTATACGTTATATCGTAATGCTACACAACGTTATACGTTATATCGTAATGCTACATAACGTTATACGTTATACCGTAATGCTACATAACGTTATAAGCGATATCGTACTGCTACATAACGTTATACGTTATATCGTAATGCTACATAACGTTATACGTTGTATCGTAATGCTACATAACGTTATATGTTATATCGTAATGCTACATAATGTTATACGTTATATCGTAATGCTACATAACGTTATACGATATATCTTAATGCTACATAACGTTATACGTTGTAACGTATTACCATATAACGTTATACGTTACATCGTAATGCTACATAGCGTTATACGTCATATCGTAATGCTACATAACGTTATACGTTATAACGTGTTACCATATCTCGTTATACGTTATATCGTAATGCTACATAACGTTATACGTTATATCGTAAAGCTACTTAACGTTATAAGCTATATCGTAATGATACATAGCGTTATACGTTATATCGTGATGTTACATAACGTTATACGTTGTATCGTAATGCTACATACCGTTATAGGTTATATCGTAATGCAACATAACGTTATACGTTATAACGTAATACTACATAACGTTATACGTTATAACGTAATGCTATATAACGTTATACGTTATAACGTAATACTATATAACGTTATACGTTATATCGTTATGCTACATAACGTTATACGTTATATGGTAATGCTACATAACGTTATACGTTATAACGTATTACCATATAACGTTATATGTTATATCGTATTGCTACATAATGTTATACGTTATATCGTAACGCCACATAGCGTTATACGTTATAACGTGTTACCATATCTCGTTATACGTTATATCGTAATGCTACATAACGTTATACGTCATATCGTAATGCTACATAACGATATACGTTATATCGTAATGCTACATAACGTTATACGTTATATCTTACTGCTACATAACGTTATACGTTATATCGTACTGCTACATAACGTTATACGTTATATCGTAATGCTACATAACGTTATACGTTGTATCGTAATGCTACATAACGTTATATGTTATATCGTAATGCTACATAATGTTATACGTTATATCGTAATGCTACATAACGTTATACGATATATCTTAATGCTACATAACGTTATACGTTATAACGTATTACCATATAACGTTATACGTTACATCGTAATGCTACATAACGTTATACGTTATATCGTAATGCTACAGAACGTTATACGTTATATCGTAATGCTACACAACGTTATACGTTATATCGTAATGCTACATAACGTTATACGTTATACCGTAATGCTACATAACGTTATAAGCGATATCGTACTGCTACATAACGTTATACGTTATATCGTAATGCTACATAACGTTATACGTTGTATCGTAATGCTACATAACGTTATATGTTATATCGTAATGCTACATAACGTTATATGTTATATCGTAATGCTACATAATGTTATACGATATATCGTAACGCTACATAACGTTATACGTTATAACGTGTTACCATATCTCGCTAAACGTTATATCGTAATGCTACATAACGTTATACGTCATATCGTAATGCTACATAACGATATACGTTATATCGTAATGCTACATAACGTTATACGTTATATCGTAATGCTACATAACGTTATACGTTATAACATATTACCATATAACGTTATACGTTACATCGTAGTGCTACATAGCGTTATACGTCATATCGTAATGCTACATAACGTTATACGTTATATCGTAATGCTACTTAACGTTATAAGCTATATCGTACTGCTACATAACGTTATACGTTATATCGTAATGCTACATAACGTTATACGTTGTATCGTAATGCTACATAACGTTATACGTTATTTCGTAATGCTACATAACGTTATACGATATAACGTAATACTACATAACGTTATACGTTATAACGTATTACCATATAACGTTATGCGTTACATCGTAATGCTACATAACGTTATACGTTATATCGTAATGCTACACAACGTTATACGTTATATCGTAATGCTACATAACGTTATACGTTATACCGTAATGCTACATAACGTTATAAGCGATATCGTACTGCTACATAACGTTATACGTTATATCGTAATGCTACATAACGTTATACGTTGTATCGTAATGCTACATAACGTTATATGTTATATCGTAATGCTACATAATGTTATACGTTATATCGTAATGCTACATAACGTTATTCGATATATCTTAATGCTACATAACGTTATACGTTACATCGTAATGCTACATAGCGTTATACGTCATATCGTAATGCTACATAACGTTATACGTTATAACGTGTTACCATATCTCGTTATACGTTATATCGTAATGCTACATAACGTTATACGTTATATCGTAAAGCTACTTAACGTTATAAGCTATATCGTAATGATACATAGCGTTATACGTTATATCGTGATGCTACATAACGTTATACGTTGTATCGTAATGCTACATACCGTTATAGGTTATATCGTAATGCTACATAACGTTATACGTTATAACGTAATACTACATAACGTTATACGTTATAACGTAATGCTATATAACGTTATACGTTATAACGTAATACTATATAACGTTGTACGTTATATCGTTATGCTACATAACGTTATACGTTATATGGTAATGCTACATAACGTTATACGTTATAACGTATTACCATATAACGTTATGTGTTATATCGTAATGCTACATAATGTTATACGTTATATCGTAACGCTACATAACGTTATACGTTACAACGTGTTACCATATCTCGTTATACGTTATATCGTAATGCTACATAACGTTATACGTCATATCGTAATGCTACATAACGATATACGTTATATCGTAATGCTACATAACGTTATACGCTATATCTTACTGCTATATAACGTTATACGTTATATCGTAATGCTACATAACGTTATGCGTTATATCTTTCTGCTACATAACGTTATACGTTATATCGTAATGCTACATAACGTTATACGATATACGGTAACACTACATAACGATATACGTTATAACGTAATACTACATAACGTTATACGTTATATTGTAATGCTACATAACGTTATACGTAATATCTTACCGCTACATAACGTTATACGTTATATCGTAATGCTAAATAACGTTATACGTTATATCGTAATGCTACACAGCGTTATACGTTATATCGTAATGCAACATTTCGTTACACGTTATATCTTTATGCTACATAACGTTATACGTTACATCGTAATGCTACATAACGTTATACGTTATAACGTATTACCATATAACGTTATGTGTTATATCGTAATGCTACATAATGTTATACGTTATATCGTAACGCTACATAACGTTATACGTTACAACGTGTTACCATATCTCGTTATACGTTATATCGTAATGCTACATAACGTTATACGTCATATCGTAATGCTACATAACGATATACGTTATATCGTAATGCTACACAACGTTATACATTATATTGTAATGCTACATAACGTTATACGTTATATCGTAATGCTACATGACGTTATATGTTATATCGTATTGCTACATAACGTTATACGTTATATCCTAATGCTACATAACGTTATACGCTGTATCGTAATGCTACATAATGTTATACGTTATAACGTAATACTACATAACGTTATACGTTATATTGTAATGCTACGTAACGTTATAAGTTATATGGTAATGCTACATAACGTTATACGTTATAATGTATTACCATATAACGTTATACATTATATCGTAATGCTACATAACGTTATACGTTATATTGTAATGCTACATAACGTTATACGTTGTATGGTAATGCTACATACCGTTATACGTTATAACGTATTACCATATAACGTTATTCGTTATATCGTAATGCTACATAACGTCATACGTTATATCGTAATGCTACATAACGTTATACGATATAACGTAATACTACATAACGTTATACGTTATAACGTAATACTACATAACGTTATACGTTATATCGTAATGCTACATAACGTTATGCGTTATATCTTACTGCTACATAACGTTACACGTTATATCGTAATGCTACATAACTTTATACGGTATATCGTAACGCTACATAACGTTATACGTTATATCTTTCTGCTACATAACGTTATACGTTATATCGTAATGCTACATAACGTTATACGTTATATCGTAATGCTACATAACGTTATACGTTATATCGTAATGCTAGATAACGTTATACGTTATATCTTACTGCTACATAACGTTATACGTTATATCGTAATGCTACATAACGTTATACGTTATATCGTAATGCTACATAACGTTATGCGTTATATCTTTCTGCTACATAACGTTATACGTTATATCGTAATGCTACATAACGTTATACGATATAAGGTAACACTACATAACGATATACGTTATAACGTAATACTACATAACGTTATACGTTATATTGTAATGCTACATAACGTTATACGTAATATCTTACCGCTACATAACGTTATACGTTATATCGTAGTGCTACATAACGTTATACGTTATATCGTAATACTACATAACGTTATACGTTATAACGTAATGCTACATAACGTTATACGTTATATGGTAATGCTACATAACGTTATACGTTATAACGTATTACCATATAACGTTATACGTTATATCGTAATGCTACATAACGTTATACGATATATCGTAATGCTACATAGCGTTATACGTTGTATCGTAATACTACATAACGTTATACGTTATATCGTAATGCTATATAACGTTATACGTTATATCGTAATGCTACATAACGTTATACGCTATATCGTAATGCTACACAACGTTATACGTTATGTCGTACTGCTACATAACGTTATACATTATATCGTAATGCTACATAACGTTATACGTTATATCTTTCTGCTACATAACGTTATACGTTATATCGTAATGCTACATAACGTTATACGATATAACGTAATACTACATAACGTTATACGTTATAACGTATTACCATATAACGTTATACGTTACATCGTAATGCTACATAACGTTATACGTTATATCGCAATGGTACACAACGTTATACGTTATATCGTAATGCTACATAACGTTATACGTTATAACGTATTACCATATAACGATATACGTTATATCGTAATGCTATATAACGTTATACGTTATAACGTAATACTACATAACGTTATACGTTATATGGTAATGCTACATAACGTTGTACGTTATATCGTAATGCTACATAACGTTATACGCTATATCGTACTGCTACATAACGTTATACGATATATCGTAATGCTACATAACGTTATACGTTATATGGTAATGATACATAACGTTATACGTTATAACGTATTACCATATAACGTTATACGTTATATCGCAATGCTACATAACGTTATACGTTATATCGTAACGATACATAACGTTATACGTTATATCGTAACGCTACATTACGTTATACGTTGTATCGTAATGCTACATAATGTTATACGTTATATCGTAATGCTACATAACGTTATACGTTGTATGGTAATGCTACATAACGTTATACGTTATAACGTACTACCATATAACGTTATAAGTTATATCGCAATGCCACATAACGTTATACGTTATAACGTATTACCATATAACGTTATACATTACATCGTAATGCTAGATAACGTTATACGTTATATCGTAATGCTACATAACGTTATACGCTATATCGTAATGCTACACAACGTTATACGTTATGTCGTACTGCTACATAACGTTATACATTATATCGTAATGCTACATAACGTTACACGTTATATCTTTCTGCTACAAAACGTTATACGTTGTATCGTAATGCTACATAACGTTATACGCTATATCGTAATGCTACATAACGTTATACGTTATAACGTAATACTACATAACGTTATACGTTATAACGTAATGCTATATAACGTTATACGTTATAACGTAATACTATATAACGTTATACGTTATATCGTTATGCTACATAACGTTATACGTTATATGGTAATGCTACATAACGTTATACGTTATAACGTATTACCATATAACGTTATGTGTTATATCGTAATGCTACATAATGTTATACGTTATATCGTAACGCTACATAACGTTATACGTTACAACGTGTTACCATATCTCGTTATACGTTATATCGTAATGCTACATAACGTTATACGTCATATCGTAATGCTACATAACGATATACGTTTTATCGTAATGCTACACAACGTTATACGCTATATCTTACTGCTATATAACGTTATACGTTATATCGTAATGCTGCATAACGTTATACGTTATATCTTACTGCTACATAACGTTATACGTTATATCGTAATGCTACATGACGTTATACGTTATATCGTAATGCTACATAACGTTATGTGTTATATCTTTCTGCCAGATAACGTTATACGTTATATCGTAATGCTACATAACGTTATACGATATAAGGTAACACTACATAACGATATACGTTATAACGTAATACTACATAACGTTATACGTTATATTGTAATGCTACATAACGTTATACGTAATATCTTACCGCTACATAACGTTATACGTTATATCGTAATGCTACAAAACGTTATACGTTATATCGTAATGCTACACAGCGTTATACGTTATATCGTAATGCAACATTTCGTTACACGTTATATCTTTATGCTACATAACGTTATACGTTACATCGTAATGCTACATAACGTTATACGTTATATCGTAATGCTACACAACGTTATACATTATATTGTAATGCTACATAACGTTATACGTTATATCGTAATGCTACATGACGTTATATGTTATATCGTATTGCTACATAACGTTATACGTTATATCCTAATGCTACATAACGTTATACGTTGTATCGTAATGCTACATAATGTTATACGTTATATCGTAATGCTACATAACGTTATACGTTGTATGGTAATGCTACATAACGTTATACGTTATAACGTACTACCATATAACGTTATAAGTTATATCGCAATGCTACATAACGTTATACGTTATAACGTATTACCATATAACGTTATACATTACATCGTAATGCTAGATAACGTTATACGTTATATCGTAATGCTACATAACGTTATACGCTATATCGTAATGCTACACAACGTTATACGTTATGTCGTACTGCTACATAACGTTATACATTATATCGTAATGCTACATAACGTTACACGTTATATCTTTCTGCTACATAACGTTATACGTTGTATCGTAATGCTACATACCGTTATAGGTTATATCGTAATGCTACATAACGTTATACGTTATAACGTAATACTACATAACGTTATACGTTATAACGTAATGCTATATAACGTTATACGTTATAACGTAATACTATATAACGTTATACGTTATATCGTTATGCTACATAACGTTATACGTTATATGGTAATGCTACATAACGTTATACGTTATAACGTATTACCATATAACGTTATGTGTTATATCGTAATGCTACATAATGTTATACGTTATATCGTAACGCTACATAACGTTATACGTTACAACGTGTTACCATATCTCGTTATACGTTATATCGTAATGCTACATAACGTTATACGTCATATCGTAATGCTACATAACGATATACGTTATATCGTAATGCTACACAACGTTATACGCTATATCTTACTGCTATATAACGTTATACGTTATATCGTAATGCTGCATAACGTTATACGTTATATCTTACTGCTACATAACGTTATACGTTATATCGTAATGCTACATGACGTTATACGTTATATCGTAATGCTACATAACGTTATGCGTTATATCTTTCTGCAACATAACGTTATACGTTATATCGTAATGCTACATAACGTTATACGATATAAGGTAACACTACATAACGATATACGTTATAACGTAATACTACATAACGTTATACGTTATATTGTAATGCTACATAACGTTATACGTAATATCTTACCGCTACATAACGTTATACGTTATATCGTAATGCTACATAACGTTATACGTTATATCGTAATGCTACACAGCGTTATACGTTATATCGTAATGCAACATTTCGTTACACGTTATATCTTTATGCTACATAACGTTATACGTTACATCGTAATGCTACATAACGTTATACGTTATATCGTAATGCTACACAACGTTATACATTATATTGTAATGCTACATAACGTTATACGTTATATCGTAATGCTACACAACGTTATACGTTATGTCGTACTGCTACATAACGTTATACGTTATAACGTATTACCATATAACGTTATTCGTTATATCGTAATGCTACATAACGTCATACGTTATATCGTAATGCTACATAACGTTATACGATATAACGTAATACTACATAACGTTATACGTTATAACGTAATACTACATAACGTTATACGTTATATCGTAATGCTACATAACGTTATGCGTTATATCTTACTGCTACATAACGTTACACGTTATATCGTAATGCTACATAACTTTATACGGTATATCGTAACGCTACATAACGTTATACGTTATATCTTTCTGCTACATAACGTTATACGTTATATCGTAATGCTACATAACGTTATACGTTATATCGTAATGCTACATAACGTTATACGTTATATCGTAATGCTAGATAACGTTATACGTTATATCTTACTGCTACATAACGTTATACGTTATATCGTAATGCTACATAACGTTATACGTTATATCGTAATGCTACATAACGTTATACGTTATAACGTATTACCATATAACGTTATACGTTATATCGTAATGCTACATAACGTTATACGATATATCGTAATGCTACATAGCGTTATACGTTGTATCGTAATACTACATAACGTTATACGTTATATCGTAATGCTATATAACGTTATACGTTATATCGTAATGCTACATAACGTTATACGCTATATCGTAATGCTACA
Source organism: Bombus lapidarius (assembly GCA_936014575.1). Lineage (NCBI taxonomy): Eukaryota > Metazoa > Arthropoda > Insecta > Hymenoptera > Apidae > Bombus > Bombus lapidarius. The sequence continues at coordinate 209,735 of CAKXZU010000126.1, forward strand.
CAACGTTATACGTTATGTCGTACTGCTACATAACGTTATACATTATATCGTAATGCTACATAACGTTATACGTTATATCTTTCTGCTACATAACGTTATACGTTATATCGTAATGCTACATAACGTTATACGATATAACGTATTACTACATAACGTTATACGTTGTAACGTATTACCATATAACGTTATACGTTACATCGTAATGCTACATAACGTTATACGTTATATCGCAATGGTACACAACGTTATACGTTATATCGTAATGCTACATAACGTTATACGTTATAACGTATTACCATATAACGTTATACGTTACATCGTAATGCTACATAGCGTTATACGTCATATCGTAATGCTACATAACGTTATACGTTATATCGTAATGCTACTTAACGTTATGCGTTACATCGTAATGCTACATAACGTTATACGTTATAACGTATTACCATATAACGTTATACGTTACATCGTAATAATACATAACGTTATACGTCATATCGTAATGCTACATAACGATATACGTTATATCGTAATGCTATATAACGATATACGTTATAACGTAATACTACATAACGTTATACGTTATATGGTAATGCTACATAACGTTGCACGTTATATCGTAATGCTACATAACGTTATACGCTATATCGTACTGCTACATAACGTTATACGATATATCGTAATGCTACATAACGTTATACGTTATATGGTAATGATACATAACGTTATACGTTATAACGTATTACCATATAACGTTATACGTTATAACGTATTACCATATAACGTTATACGTTATATCGCAATGCTACATAACGTTATACGTTATATCGTAACGCTACATAACGTTATACGTTATATCGTAACGCTACATTACGTTATACGTTGTATCGTAATGCTACATAATGTTATACGTTATATCGTAATGCTACATAACGTTATACGTTGTATGGTAATGCTACATGACGTTATACGTTATAACGTACTACCATATAACGTTATAAGTTATATCGCAATGCTACATAACGTTATACGTTATAACGTATTACCATATAACGTTATACATTACATCGTAATGCTAGATAACGTTATACGTTATATCGTAATGCTACATAACGTTATACGCTATATCGTAATGCTACACAACGTTATACGTTATGTCGTACTGCTACATAACGTTATACATTATATCGTAATGCTACATAACGTTACACGTTATATCTTTCTGCTACATAACGTTATACGTTATATCGTAATGCTACATAACGTTATACGTTATATCGTAATGCTACTTAACGTTATAAGCTATATCGTACTGCTACATAACGTTATACGTTATATCGTAATGCTACATAACGTTATACGTTGTATCGTAATGCTACATAACGTTATACGTTTCATCGTAATGCTACATAACGTTATACGTCATATCGTAATGCTACAAATCGTTATACGTTATATCGTAATGCTACATAACGTTATACGCTATATCGTACTGCTACATAACGTTATACGATATATCGTAATGCTACATAACGTTATACGTTGTATCGCAATGCTACATAACGTTTTATGTTATATCGTAATGCTACATAACGTTATACGTTATATCTTACTGCTACATAACGTTATACGTTATATCGTAATGCTACATAACGTTATACGTTATATCTTTCTGCTACATAACGTTATACGTTATATCGTAATGCTACATAGCGTAATACAATATAACGTAATACTACATAACGTTATACGTTATAGCGTAATGCTGCATAACGTTATACGTTATATGGTGATGCTACATAACGTTATACGTTATATCGTAGTGCTACATAACGTTATACGTTATATCGTAATGCTACATAACGTTATACGTTATATCGTAATGCTACATAACGTTATACGTTATAACGTATTACCATATAACGTTATACGTTACATCGTAATGCTACATAACGTTATACGTCATATCGTAATGCTACAAAACGTTATACGTTATATCGTAATGCTATATAACGTTATACGCTATATCGTACTGCTACATAACGTTATACCATATATCGTAATGCTACATAACGTTATACGTTGTATCGCAATGCTACATAACGTTTTGCGTTATATCGTAATGTTACAGAACGTTATACGATATATCGTAATGCTACATAACGTTATACGATATAACGTAATACTACATAACGTTATACGTTATAACGTATTACCATATAACGTTATACGTTACATCGTAATGCTACATAACGTTATACGTTATATCGTAATGCTACATAACGTTATACGTTATAACATATTACCATATAACGTTATACGTTACATCGTAGTGCTACATAGCGTTATACGTCATATCGTAATGCTACATATCGTTATACGTTATATCGTAATGCTACTTAACGTTATAAGCTATGTCGTACTGCTACATAACGTTATACGTTATATCGTAATGCTACATAACGTTATACGTTTCATCGTAATGCTACATAACGTTATACGTTATATCGTAATGCTACATAACGTTATACGATATAACGTAATACTACATAACGTTATACGTTATAACGTATTACCATATAACGCTATACGTTACATCGTAATGCTACATAACGTTATACGTTATATCGTAATGCTACACAAGGTTATACGTTATATCGTAATGCTACATAACGTTATACGTTATACCGTAATGCTACATAACGTTATAAGCGATATCGTACTGCTACATAACGTTATACGTTATATCGTAATGCTACATAACGTTATACGTTGTATCGTAATGCTACATAACGTTATATGTTATATCGTAATGCTACATAATGTTATACGTTATATCGTAATGCTACATAACGTTATACGCTATATCGTAATGCTACACAACGTTATACGTTATGTCGTACTGCTTCTTAACGTTATACGTTATATCGTAATGCTACATAACGTTATACGATATAACGTAATACTACATAACGTTATACGTTATAACGTATTACCATATAACGTTATACGTTACATCGTAATGCTACATAACGTTATACGTTATATCGTAACGCTACACAACGTTATACGTTATATCGTAACGCTACACAACGTTATACGTTATATCGTAATGCTACATAACGTTATACGCTATATCGTAATGCTACACAACGTTATACGTTATGTCGTACTGCTTCTTAACGTTATACGTTATATCGTAATGCTACATAACGTTATACGATATAACGTAATACTACATAACGTTATACGTTATAACGTATTACCATATAACGTTATACGTTACATCGTAATGCTACATAACGTTATACGATATAACGTAATACTACATAACGTTATACGTTATAACGTAATGCTACATAACGTTATACTTTATATGGTGATGCTACATAACGTTATACGTTATAACATATTACCATATAACGTTGTACGTTATATCGTAGTGCTACATAGCGTTATACGTCATATCGTAATGCTACATAACGCTATACGTTATATCGTAATGCTACTTAACGTTATAAGCTATATCGTACTGCTACATAACGTTATACGTTATATCGTAATGCTACATAACGTTATACGTTGTATCGTAATGCTACATAACGTTATACGTTATATCGTATTGCTACAGAACGTTATACGTTATATCTTTCTGCTACATCACGTTATACGTTATATCGTAATGCTACATAACGTTATACGATATAACGTAATACTACATAACGTTATACGTTATAACGTAATGCTACATAACGTTATACGTTATATGGTGATGCTACATAACGTTATACGTTATAACATATTACCATATAACGTTGTACGTTATATCGTAGTGCTACATAGCGTTATACGTCATATCGTAATGCTACATAACGCTATACGTTATATCGTAATGCTACTTAACGTTATAAGCTATATCGTACTGCTACATAACGTTATACGTTATACCGTAATGCTACATAACGTTATAAGCGATATCGTACTGCTGCATAACGTTATACGTTATATCGTAATGCTACATTACGTTATACGTTGTATCGTAATGCTACATAACGTTATATGTTATATCGTAATGCTACATAATGTTATACGTTATAACGTAATGCTACATATCGTTATACGATATATCTTAATGCTACATAACGTTATACGTTATAACGTATTACCATATAACGTTATACGTTACATCGTAATGCTACATAACGTTATACGTTATATCGTAATGCTACATAACGTTATACGTTATAACATATTACCATATAACGTTATACGTTACATCGTAGTGCTACATAGCGTTATACGTCATATCGTATTGCTACATAACGCTATACGTTATATCGTAATGCTACTTAACGTTATAAGCTATATCGTACTGCTACATAACGTTATACGTTATATCGTAATGCTACATAACGTTATACGTTGTATCGTAATGCTACATAACGTTATACGTTTCATCGTAATGCTACATAACGTTATACATTATATCGTAATGCAACATAACGTTATACGTTATATCTTTCTGCTACATAACGTTATACGTTATATCGTAATGCTACATAACGTTATACGATATAACGTAATACTACATAACGTTATACGTTATAACGTATTACCATATAACGCTATACGTTACATCGTAATGCTACATAACGTTATACGTTATATCGTAATGCTACACAACGTTATACGTTATATCGTAATGCTACATAACGTTATACGTTATACCGTAATGCTACATAACGTTATAAGCGATATCGTACTGCTACATAACGTTATACGTTATATCGTAATGCTACATAACGTTATACGTTGTATCGTAATGCTACATAACGTTATATGTTATATCGTAATGCTACATAATGTTATACGTTATATCGTAATGCTACATAACGTTATACGCTATATCGTAATGCTACACAACGTTATACGTTATGTCGTACTGCTACATAACGTTATACGTTATATCGTAATGCTACATAACGTTATACGATATAACGTAATACTACATAACGTTATACGTTATAACGTATTACCATATAACGTTATACGTTACATCGTAATGCTACATAACGTTATACGTTATATCGTAACGCTACACAACGTTATACGTTATATCGTAATGCTACATAACGTTACTCGTTATAACGTATTACCATATAACGTTATACGTTATATCGTAATGCTACATAACGTTATACGTTATATCGTATTGCTACAGAACGTTATACGTTATATCTTTCTGCTACATCACGTTATACGTTATATCGTAATGCTACATAACGTTATACGATATAACGTAATACTACATAACGTTATACGTTATAACGTAATGCTACATAACGTTATACGTTATATGGTGATGCTACATAACGTTATACGTTATAACGTATTACCATATAACGTTGTACGTTATATCGTAATGCTACATAACGTTATACGTTATATCGTAATGCTACATAACGTTATACGTTATACCGTAATGCTACATAACGTTATAAGCGATATCGTACTGCTGCATAACGTTATACGTTATATCGTAATGCTACATAACGTTATACGTTGTATCGTAATGCTACATAACGTTATATGTTATATCGTAATGCTACATAATGTTATACGTTATATCGTAATGCTACATAACGTTATACGATATATCTTAATGCTACATAACGTTATACGTTATAACGTATTACCATATAACGTTATACGTTACATCGTAATGCTACATAGCGTTATACGTCATATCGTAATGCTACATAACGTTATACGTTATAACGTATTACCATATAACGTTATACGTTACATCGTAATGCTACATAGCGTTATAAGTCATATCGTAATGCTACATAACGTTATACGTTATATCGTAATGCTACAGAACGTTATACGTTATATCTTTCTGCTACATAACGTTATACGTTATATCGTAATGCTACCTAGCGTAATACGATATAACGTAATACTACATAACGTTATACGTTATAACGTAATGCTGCATAACGTTATACGTTATATGGTGATGCTACATAACGTTATACGTTATAACGTATTACCATGTAACGTTATACGTTATATCGTAATGCTACATAACGTTATACGTTATATCGTAATGCTACATAACGTTATACGTTATACCGTAATGCTACATAACGTTTTACGTTATGACGTATTACCATATAACGTTATACGTTACATCGTAATGCTACATAACGTTATACGTCATATCGTAATGCTACAAAACGTTATACGTTATATCGTAATGCTATATAACGTTATACGTTATATCGTAATGCTACATAACGTTATACGTTATATCGTAATGCTACATAACGTTATACGTTATAACGTATTACCATATAACGTTATACGTTACATCGTAATGCTACATAACGTTATACGTCATATCGTAATGCTACAAAACGTTATACGATATAACGTAATACTACATAACGTTATACGTTATAACGTATTACCATATAACGTTATACGTTACATCGTAGTGCTACATAGCGTTATACGTCATATCGTAGTGCTACATAACGTTATACATTATATCGTAATGCAACATAACGTTATACGTTATATCTTACTGCTACATAACGTTATACGTTATTTCGTAATGCTACATAACGTTATACGATATAACGTAATACTACATAACGTTATACGTTATAACGTATTACCATATAACGTTATACGTTACATCGTAATGCTACATAACGTTATACGTTATATCGTAATGCTACACAACGTTATACATTATATCGTAATGCTACATAACGTTATACGTTATACCGTAATGCTACATAACGTTATAAGCGATATCGTACTGCTACATAACGTTATACGTTATATCGTAATGCTACATAACGTTATACGTTGTATCGTAATGCTACATAACGTTATATGTTATATCGTAATGCTACATAATGTTATACGTTATATCGTAATGCTACATAACGTTATACGATATATCTTAATGCTACATAACGTTATACGTTATAACGTATTACCATATAACGTTATACGTTACATCGTAATGCTACATAGCGTTATACGTCATATCGTAATGCTACATAACGTTATACGTTATAACGTGTTACCATATCTCGTTATACGTTATATCGTAATGCTACATAACGTTATACGTTATATCGTAAAGCTACTTAACGTTATAAGCTATATCGTAATGATACATAACGTTATACGTTATATCGTGATGCTACATAACGTTATACGTTGTATCGTAATGCTACATACCGTTATAGGTTATATCGTAATGCTACATAACGTTATACGTTATAACGTAATACTACATAACGTTATACGTTATAACGTAATGCTATATAACGTTATACGTTATAACGCAATACTATATAACGTTATACGTTATATCGTTATGCTACATAACGTTATACGTTATATGGTAATGCTACATAACGTTATACGTTATAACGTATTACCATATAACGTTATATGTTATATCGTAATTCTACATAATGTTATACGTTATATCGTAACGCTACATAACGTTATACGTTATAACGTGTTACCATATCTCGTTATACGTTATATCGTAATGCTACATAACGTTATACGTCATATCGTAATGCTACATAACGATATACGTTATATCGTAATGCTACATAACGTTATACGCTATATCTTACTGCTATATAACGTTATACGTTATATCGTAATGCTACATAACGTTATACGTTGTATCGAAATGCTACATAACGTTATACGTTATAACGTATTACCATATAACGTTATACGTTACAGCGTAATGCTACATAACGTTATACGTTATATCGTAATGCTACATAACGTTATACGTTATAACGTATTACCATATAACGTTATACGTTATATCGCAATGCTACATAACGTTATACGTTATAACGTATTACCATATAACGTTATACATTACATCGTAATGCTACATAACGTTATACGTTATATCGTAATGCTACATAACGTTATACGTTATATCGTAATGCTACACAGCGTTATACGTTATATCGTAATGCAACATTTCGTTACACGTTATATCTTTATGCCACATAACGTTATACGTTACATCGTAATGCTACATAACGTTATACGTTATATCGTAATGCTACACAACGTTATACATTATATTGTAATGCTACATAACGTTATACGTTATATCGTAATGCTACATGACGTTATATGTTATATCGTATTGCTACATAACGTTATACGTTATATCCTAATGCTACATAACGTTATACGTTGTATCGTAATGCTACATAACGTTATATGTTATATCGTAATGCTACATAATGTTATACGTTATATCGTAATGCTACATAACGTTATACGATATATCTTAATGCTACATAACGTTATACGTTATAACGTATTACCATATAACGTTATACGTTACATCGTAATGCTACATAGCGTTATACGTCATATCGTAATGCTACATAACGTTATACGTTATAACGTGTTACCATATCTCGTTATACGTTATATCGTAATGCTACATAACGTTATACGTTATATCGTAAAGCTACTTAACGTTATAAGCTATATCGTAATGATACATAACGTTATACGTTATATCGTGATGCTACATAACGTTATACGTTGTATCGTAATGCTACATACCGTTATAGGTTATATCGTAATGCTACATAACGTTATACGTTATAACGTAATACTACATAACGTTATACGTTAAAGCGGAATGCTATATAACGTTATACGTTATAACGTAATACTATATAACGTTATACGTTATATCGTTATGCTACATAACGATATAACGTTATACGTTATATCGTTATGCTACATAACGTTATACGTTATATGGTAATGCTACATAACGTTATACGTTATATCGTAACGCTACATAACGTTATACGTTATAACGTGTTACCATATCTCGTTATACGTTATATCGTAATGCTACATAACGTTATACGTCATATCGTAATGCTACATAACGATATACGTTATATCGTAATGCTACATAACGTTATACGCTATATCTTACTGCTATATAACGTTATACGTTATATCGTAATGCTACATAACGTTATACGATGTATCGAAATGCTACATAACGTTATACGTTATAACGTATTACCAGATAACGTTATACGTTACATCGTAATGCTACATAACGTTATACGTTATATCGTAATGCTACATAACGTTATACGTTATATCGTAATGCTACATAACGTTATACGTTATAACGTATTACCATATAACGTTATACGTTATATCGCAATGCTACATAACGTTATACGTTATAACGTATTACCATATAACGTTATACATTACATCGTAATGCTACATAACGTTATACGTTATATCGTAATGCTACATAACGTTATACGTTATATCGTAATGCTACACAGCGTTATACGTTATATCGTAATGCAACATTTCGTTACACGTTATATCTTTATGCTACATAACGTTATACGTTACATCGTAATGCTACATAACGTTATACGTTATATCGTAATGCTACACAACGTTATACATTATATTGTAATGCTACATAACGTTATACGTTATATCGTAATGCTACATGACGTTATATGTTATATCGTATTGCTACATAACGTTATACGTTATATCCTAATGCTACATAACGTTATACGCTGTATCGTAATGCTACATAACGTTATACGTTATAACGTAATACTACATAACGTTATACGTTATATTGTAATGCTACGTAACGTTATAAGTTATATGGTAATGCTACATAACGTTATACGTTATAATGTATTACCATATAACGTTATACATTATATCGTAATGCTACATAACGTTATACGTTATATTGTAATGCTACATACCGTTATAGGTTATATCGTAATGCTACATAACGTTATACGTTATAACGTAATACTACATAACGTTATACGTTAAAGCGGAATGCTATATAACGTTATACGTTATAACGTAATACTATATAACGTTATACGTTATATCGTTATGCTACATAACGATATAACGTTATACGTTATATCGTTATGCTACATAACGTTATACGTTATATGGTAATGCTACATAACGTTATACGTTATATCGTAACGCTACATAACGTTATACGTTATAACGTGTTACCATATCTCGTTATACGTTATATCGTAATGCTACATAACGTTATACGTCATATCGTAATGCTACATAACGATATACGTTATATCGTAATGCTACATAACGTTATACGCTATATCTTACTGCTATATAACGTTATACGTTATATCGTAATGCTACATAACGTTATACGATGTATCGAAATGCTACATAACGTTATACGTTATAACGTATTACCAGATAACGTTATACGTTACATCGTAATGCTACATAACGTTATACGTTATATCGTAATGCTACATAACGTTATACGTTATATCGTAATGCTACATAACGTTATACGTTATAACGTATTACCATATAACGTTATACGTTATATCGCAATGCTACATAACGTTATACGTTATAACGTATTACCATATAACGTTATACATTACATCGTAATGCTACATAACGTTATACGTTATATCGTAATGCTACATAACGTTATACGTTATATCGTAATGCTACACAGCGTTATACGTTATATCGTAATGCAACATTTCGTTACACGTTATATCTTTATGCTACATAACGTTATACGTTACATCGTAATGCTACATAACGTTATACGTTATATCGTAATGCTACACAACGTTATACATTATATTGTAATGCTACATAACGTTATACGTTATATCGTAATGCTACATGACGTTATATGTTATATCGTATTGCTACATAACGTTATACGTTATATCCTAATGCTACATAACGTTATACGCTGTATCGTAATGCTACATAACGTTATACGTTATAACGTAATACTACATAACGTTATACGTTATATTGTAATGCTACGTAACGTTATAAGTTATATGGTAATGCTACATAACGTTATACGTTATAATGTATTACCATATAACGTTATACATTATATCGTAATGCTACATAACGTTATACGTTATATTGTAATGCTACATAACGTTATACGTTATATGGTAATGCTACATACCGTTATACGTTATAACGTATTACCATATAACGTTATTCGTTATATCGTAATGCTACATAACGTCATACGTTATATCGTAATGCTACATAACGTTATACGATATAACGTAATACTACATAACGTTATACGTTATAACGTAATACTACATAACGTTATACGTTATATCGTAATGCTACATAACGTTATGCGTTATATCTTACTGCTACATAACGTTACACGTTATATCGTAATGCTACATAACTTTATACGGTATATCGTAATGCTACATAACGTTATACGTTATATCTTTCTGCTACATAACGTTATACGTTATATCGTAATGCTACATAACGTTATACGTTATATCGTAATGCTACATAACGTTATACGTTATATCGTAATGCTACATAACGTTATACGTTATATCTTACTGCTACATAACGTTATACGTTATATCGTAATGCTACATAACGTTATACGTTATATCGTAATGCTACATAACGTTATGCGTTATATCTTTCTGCTACATAACGTTATACGTTATATCGTAATGCTACATAACGTTATACGATATAAGGTAACACTACATAACCATATACGTTATAACGTAATACTACATAACGTTATACGTTATATTGTAATGCTACATAACGTTATACGTAATATCTTACCGCTACATAACGTTATACGTTATATCGTAGTGCTACATAACTTTATACGTTATATCGTAATACTACATAACGTTATACGTTATAACGTAATGCTACATAACGATATACGTTATATGGTAATGCTACATAACGTTATACGTTATAACGTATTACCATATAAGGTTATACGTTATATCGTAATGCTACATAACGTTATACGTCATATCGTAATGCTACATAAAGTTATACGTTATTTCGTAATGCTACATAACGTTATACGCTATATCGTACTGCTACATAACGTTATACGATATATCGTAATGCTACATAGCGTTATACGTTGTATCGTAATACTACATAACGTTATACGTTATATCGTAATGCTATATAACGTTATACGTTATATCGTAATGCTACATAACGTTATACGCTATATCGTAATGCTACACAACGTTATACGTTATGTCGTACTGCTACATAACGTTATACATTATATCGTAATGCTACATAACGTTATACGTTATATCTTTCTGCTACATAACGTTATACGTTATATCGTAATGCTACATAACGTTATACGATATAACGTAATACTACATAACGTTATACGTTATAACGTATTACCATATAACGCTATACGTTACATTGTAATGCTACATAACGTTATACGTTATATCGCAATGCTACACAACGTTATACGTTATATCGTAATGCTACATAACGTTATACGTTATAACGTATTACCATATAACGTTATACGTTACATCGTAATGCTACATAGCGTTATACGTCATATCGTAATGCTACATAACCTTATACGTTATATCGTAATGCTACTTAACGTTATGCGTTACATCGTAATGCTACATAACGTTATACGTTATAACGTATTACCATATAACGTTATACGTTACATCGTAATAATACATAACGTTATACGTCATATCGTAATGCTACATAACGATATACGTTATATCGTAATGCTATATAACGTTATACGTTATAACGTAATACTACATAACGTTATACGTTATATGGTAATGCTACATAACGTTGTACGTTATATCGTAATGCTACATAACGTTATACGCTATATCGTACTGCTACATAACGTTATACGATATATCGTAATGCTACATAACGTTATACGTTATATGGTAATGATACATAACGTTATACGTTATAACGTATTACCATATAACGTTATACGTTACATCGTAATGCTACATAACGTTATACGTCATATCGTAATGCTACATAACGTTATACGTTATATCGTAACGCTACATTACGTTATACGTTGTATCGTAATGCTACATAATGTTATACGTTATATCGTAATGCTACATAACGTTATACGTTGTATGGTAATGCTACATAACGTTATACGTTATAACGTACTACCATATAACGTTATAAGTTAAATCGCAATGCTACATAACGTTATACGTTATAACGTATTACCATATAACGTTATACATTACATCGTAATGCTAGATAACGTTATACGTTATATCGTAATGCTACATAACGTTATACGCTATATCGTAATGCTACACAACGTTATACGTTATGTCGTACTGCTACATAACGTTATACATTATATCGTAATGCTACATAACGTTATACGTTATATCTTTCTGCTACATAACGTTATACGTTATATCGTAATGCTACATAACGTTATACGTTATATCGTAATGCTACATAACGTTATACGTTATATCGTAATGCTACATAACGTTATACGTTATATCGTAGTGCTACATAACGTTATACGTTATATCGTAATACTACATAACGTTATACGTTATAACGTAATGCTACATAACGTTATACGTTATATGGTAATGCTACATAACGTTATACGTTATAACGTATTACCATATAAGGTTATACGTTATATCGTAATGCTACATAACGTTATACGTCATATCGTAATGCTACATAAAGTTATACGTTATTTCGTAATGCTACATAACGTTATACGCTATATCGTACTGCTACATAACGTTATACGATATATCGTAATGCTACATAGCGTTATACGTTGTATCGTAATACTACATAACGTTATACGTTATATCGTAATGCTATATAACGTTATACGTTATATCGTAATGCTACATAACGTTATACGCTATATCGTAATGCTACACAACGTTATACGTTATGTCGTACTGCTACATAACGTTATACATTATATCGTAATGCTACATAACGTTATACGTTATATCTTTCTGCTACATAACGTTATACGTTATATCGTAATGCTACATAACGTTATACGTTATAACGTATTACCATATAACGCTATACGTTACATTGTAATGTACATAACGTTATACGTTATATCGCAATGCTACACAACGTTATACGTTATATCGTAATGCTACATAACGTTATACGTTATAACGTATTACCATATAACGTTATACGTTACATCGTAATGCTACATAGCGTTATACGTCATATCGTAATGCTACATAACGTTATACGTTATATCGTAATGCTACTTAACGTTATGCGTTACATCGTAATGCTACATAACGTTATACGTTATAACGTATTACCATATAACGTTATACGTTACATCGTAATAATACATAACGTTATACGTCATATCGTAATGCTACATAACGATATACGTTATATCGTAATGCTATATAACGTTATACGTTATAACGTAATACTACATAACGTTATACGTTATATGGTAATGCTACATAACGTTGTACGTTATATCGTAATGCTACATAACGTTATACGCTATATCGTACTGCTACATAACGTTATACGATATATCGTAATGCTACATAACGTTATACGTTATATGGTAATGATACATAACGTTATACGTTATAACGTATTACCATATAACGTTATACGTTATATCGCAATGCTACATAACGTTATACGATATATCGTAACGCTACATAACGTTATACGTTATATCGTAACGCTACATTACGTTATACGTTGTATCGTAATGCTACATAATGTTATACGTTATATCATAATGCTACATAACGTTATACGTTGTATGGTAATGCTACATAACGTTATACGTTATAACGTACTACCATATAACGTTATAAGTTATATCGCAATGCTACATAACGTTATACGTTATAACGTATTACCATATAACGTTATACATTACATCGTAATGCTAGATAACGTTATACGTTATATCGTAATGCTACATAACGTTATACGCTATATCGTAATGCTACACAACGTTATACGTTATGTCGTACTGCTACATAACGTTATACATTATATCGTAATGCTACATAACGTTATACGTTATATCTTTCTGCTACATAACGTTATACGTTATATCGTAATGCTACATAACGTTATACGTTATATCGTAATGCTACATAATGTTGTACGTTACATCGTAATGCTACATAACGTTATACGTTATATCGTAATGCTACATAACGTTATACGTTATATTGTAATGCTTCATAACGTTATACGTTATGTCGTAATGCTACATAACGTTGTACGTTAAAACGTATTACCATATAACGTTATACGTTACATCGTAATGCTACATGACGTTATACGTTATATCGTAATGCTACATAACGTTATACGTTATATCCGAATGCTACATAACGTTATACGCTGTATCGTAATGCTACATAACGTTATACATTATATCGTAATGCTACATAACGTTATACGTTTTATCGTAATGCTACATAACGTTATACGTTATAACGTATTACCATATAACGTTATACGTTACATCGTAATGCTACATAACGTTATCAGTTATATCGTAATGCTACATAACGTTATACGTTATATCGTAATGCTACATAACGTTATACGTTATAGCGTATTACCATATAACGTTATACGTTACATCGTAATGCTAGATAACGTTATACGTTATATTGTAATGCTACATAACGTTATACGTTATATCGTAATGCTGCACAACGTTATACGTAATAACGTATTACCATATATCGTTATACGTTATATCGTAATGCTACATAACGTTATACGTTACATCGTAATGCTACATAACGTTATACGTTATATCGTAATGCTACATAACGTTATACGTTATAACGTAATACTACATAACGTTATACGTTATAACGTAATACTATATAACGTTATACGTTATAACGTAATGCTATATAACGTTATACGTTATATCGTTATGCTACATAACGTTATACGTTATATCGTAATGCTACACAACGTTATACGTTATATTGTAATGCTACATAACGTTATACGTTATATGGTAATGCTACATATCGTTATACGTTATAACGTATTACCATGTAACGTTATACGTTATATCGTAATGCTATATAACGTTATACCTTATATCGTAATGCTACATAACGTTATACGTTACATCGTAATGCTACATAACGTTATACGTTATACCTTACAGCTACATAACGTTATCCGTTATATCGTAACGCTACATAACGTTATACGATATAACGTAATACTACATAACGTTATACGTTATAACGTAATTCTACATAACGTTATACGTTATATTGTAATGCTACATAATGTTGTACGTTATATCGTAATGCTACATAACGTTATACGTTATATCGTAATGCTACATAACGTTATGCGTTATATCTTACTGCTACATAACGTTATACGTTATATCGTAATGCTACATAACGTTATACGTTATATCTTTCTGCTACATAACGTTATACGTTATATCGTAATGCTACATAACGTTATACGATATAACGTAATACTACATAACGTTATACGTTATAACGTAATGCTACATAACGTTATACGTTATATGGTAATGCTACATAACGTTATACGTTATAACGTATTACCATATAACGTTATACGTTATATCGTAATGCTACATAACGTTATACGTTATATCGTAATGCTACATAACGTTATACGTTATATCGTAATGCTACATAACGTTATACGTTATATCGTAATGCTACATAACGTTATACGTTATAACGTATTACCATATAACGTTATACGTTATATCGTAATGCTACATAACGTTATACGTTATATCTTTCTGCTACATAACGTTATACGTTACATCGTAATGCTACATAACGTTATACGTCATATCGTAATGCTACAAATCGTTATACGTTATATCGTAATGCTACATAACGTTATACACTATATCGTACTGCTACATAACGTTATAGGATATATCGTAATGCTACATAACGTTATACGTTATATCTTTCTGCTACATAACGTTATACATTATATCGTAATGCTACATAACGTTATACGTTATATCTTTCTGCTACATAACGTTATACGTTATATCGTAATGCTACATAACGTTATACGATATAACGTAATACTACATAACGTTATACGTTATAACGTATTACCATATAACGCTATACGTTACATTGTAATGCTACATAACGTTATACGTCATATCGTAATGCTACATAAAGTTATACGTTATTTCGTAATGCTACATAACGTTATACGCTATATCGTACTGCTACATAACGTTATACGTTATATCGTAATGCTACATAACGTTATACGATATAACGTAATACTACATAACGTTATACGTTATAACGTATTACCATATAAGGTTATACGTTATATCGTAATGCTACATAACGTTATACGTCATATCGTAATGCTACATAAAGTTATACGTTATTTCGTAATGCTACATAACGTTATACGCTATATCGTACTGCTACATAACGTTATACGATATATCGTAATGCTACATAGCGTTATACGTTGTATCGTAATACTACATAACGTTATACGTTATATCGTAATGCTATATAACGTTATACGTTATATCGTAATGCTACATAACGTTATACGCTATATCGTAAAGCTACACAACGTTATACGTTATGTCGTACTGCTACATAACGTTATACATTATATCGTAATGCTACATAACGTTATACGTTATATCTTTCTGCTACATAACGTTATACGTTATATCGTAATGCTACATAACGTTATACGTTATAACGTATTACCATATAACGCTATACGTTACATTGTAATGTACATAACGTTATACGTTATATCGCAATGCTACACAACGTTATACGTTATATCGTAATGCTACATAACGTTATACGTTATAACGTATTACCATATAACGTTATACGTTACATCGTAATGCTACATAGCGTTATACGTCATATCGTAATGCTACATAACGTTATACGTTATATCGTAATGCTACTTAACGTTATGCGTTACATCGTAATGCTACATAACGTTATACGTTATAACGTATTACCATATAACGTTATACGTTACATCGTAATAATACATAACGTTATACGTCATATCGTAATGCTACATAACGATATACGTTATATCGTAATGCTATATAACGTTATACGTTATAACGTAATACTACATAACGTTATACGTTATATGGTAATGCTACATAACGTTGTACGTTATATCGTAATGCTACATAACGTTATACGCTATATCGTACTGCTACATAACGTTATACGATATATCGTAATGCTACATAACGTTATACGTTATATGGTAATGATACATAACGTTATACGTTATAACGTATTACCATATAACGTTATACGTTATATCGCAATGCTACATAACGTTATACGATATATCGTAACGCTACATAACGTTATACGTTATATCGTAACGCTACATTACGTTATACGTTGTATCGTAATGCTACATAATGTTATACGTTATATCATAATGCTACATAACGTTATACGTTGTATGGTAATGCTACATAACGTTATACGTTATAACGTACTACCATATAACGTTATAAGTTATATCGCAATGCTACATAACGTTATACGTTATAACGTATTACCATATAACGTTATACATTACATCGTAATGCTAGATAACGTTATACGTTATATCGTAATGCTACATAACGTTATACGCTATATCGTAATGCTACACAACGTTATACGTTATGTCGTACTGCTACATAACGTTATACATTATATCGTAATGCTACATAACGTTATACGTTATATCTTTCTGCTACATAACGTTATACGTTATATCGTAATGCTACATAACGTTATACGTTATATCGTAATGCTACATAATGTTGTACGTTACATCGTAATGCTACATAACGTTATACGTTATATCGTAATGCTACATAACGTTATACGTTATATTGTAATGCTTCATAACGTTATACGTTATGTCGTAATGCTACATAACGTTGTACGTTAAAACGTATTACCATATAACGTTATACGTTACATCGTAATGCTACATGACGTTATACGTTATATCGTAATGCTACATAACGTTATACGTTATATCCGAATGCTACATAACGTTATACGCTGTATCGTAATGCTACATAACGTTATACATTATATCGTAATGCTACATAACGTTATACGTTTTATCGTAATGCTACATAACGTTATACGTTATAACGTATTACCATATAACGTTATACGTTACATCGTAATGCTACATAACGTTATCAGTTATATCGTAATGCTACATAACGTTATACGTTATATCGTAATGCTACATAACGTTATACGTTATAGCGTATTACCATATAACGTTATACGTTACATCGTAATGCTAGATAACGTTATACGTTATATTGTAATGCTACATAACGTTATACGTTATATCGTAATGCTGCACAACGTTATACGTTATAACGTATTACCATATATCGTTATACGTTATATCGTAATGCTACATAACGTTATACGTTACATCGTAATGCTACATAACGTTATACGTTATATCGTAATGCTACATAACGTTATACGTTATAACGTAATACTACATAACGTTATACGTTATAACGTAATACTATATAACGTTATACGTTATAACGTAATGCTATATAACGTTATACGTTATATCGTTATGCTACATAACGTTATACGTTATATCGTAATGCTACACAACGTTATACGTTATATTGTAATGCTACATAACGTTATACGTTATATGGTAATGCTACATATCGTTATACGTTATAACGTATTACCATGTAACGTTATACGTTATATCGTAATGCTATATAACGTTATACCTTATATCGTAATGCTACATAACGTTATACGTTACATCGTAATGCTACATAACGTTATACGTTATACCTTACAGCTACATAACGTTATCCGTTATATCGTAACGCTACATAACGTTATACGATATAACGTAATACTACATAACGTTATACGTTATAACGTAATTCTACATAACGTTATACGTTATATTGTAATGCTACATAATGTTGTACGTTATATCGTAATGCTACATAACGTTATACGTTATATCGTAATGCTACATAACGTTATGCGTTATATCTTACTGCTACATAACGTTATACGTTATATCGTAATGCTACATAACGTTATACGTTATATCTTTCTGCTACATAACGTTATACGTTATATCGTAATGCTACATAACGTTATACGATATAACGTAATACTACATAACGTTATACGTTATAACGTAATGCTACATAACGTTATACGTTATATGGTAATGCTACATAACGTTATACGTTATAACGTATTACCATATAACGTTATACGTTATATCGTAATGCTACATAACGTTATACGTTATATCGTAATGCTACATAACGTTATACGTTATATCGTAATGCTACATAACGTTATACGTTATATCGTAATGCTACATAACGTTATACGTTATAACGTATTACCATATAACGTTATACGTTATATCGTAATGCTACATAACGTTATACGTTATATCTTTCTGCTACATAACGTTATACGTTACATCGTAATGCTACATAACGATATACGTTATATCGTAATGCTATATAACGTTATACGTTATAACGTAATACTACATAACGTTATACGTTATATGGTAATGCTACATAACGTTGTACGTTATATCGTAATGCTACATAACGTTATACGCTATATCGTACTGCTACATAACGTTATACGATATATCGTAATGCTACATAACGTTATACGTTATATGGTAATGATACATAACGTTATACGTTATAACGTATTACCATATAACGTTATACGTTATATCGCAATGCTACATAACGTTATACGATATATCGTAACGCTACATAACGTTATACGTTATATCGTAACGCTACATTACGTTATACGTTGTATCGTAATGCTACATAATGTTATACGTTATATCATAATGCTACATAACGTTATACGTTGTATGGTAATGCTACATAACGTTATACGTTATAACGTACTACCATATAACGTTATAAGTTATATCGCAATGCTACATAACGTTATACGTTATAACGTATTACCATATAACGTTATACATTACATCGTAATGCTAGATAACGTTATACGTTATATCGTAATGCTACATAACGTTATACGCTATATCGTAATGCTACACAACGTTATACGTTATGTCGTACTGCTACATAACGTTATACATTATATCGTAATGCTACATAACGTTATACGTTATATCTTTCTGCTACATAACGTTATACGTTATATCGTAATGCTACATAACGTTATACGTTATATCGTAATGCTACATAATGTTGTACGTTACATCGTAATGCTACATAACGTTATACGTTATATCGTAATGCTACATAACGTTATACGTTATATTGTAATGCTTCATAACGTTATACGTTATGTCGTAATGCTACATAACGTTGTACGTTAAAACGTATTACCATATAACGTTATACGTTACATCGTAATGCTACATGACGTTATACGTTATATCGTAATGCTACATAACGTTATACGTTATATCCGAATGCTACATAACGTTATACGCTGTATCGTAATGCTACATAACGTTATACATTATATCGTAATGCTACATAACGTTATACGTTTTATCGTAATGCTACATAACGTTATACGTTATAACGTATTACCATATAACGTTATACGTTACATCGTAATGCTACATAACGTTATCAGTTATATCGTAATGCTACATAACGTTATACGTTATATCGTAATGCTACATAACGTTATACGTTATAGCGTATTACCATATAACGTTATACGTTACATCGTAATGCTAGATAACGTTATACGTTATATTGTAATGCTACATAACGTTATACGTTATATCGTAATGCTGCACAACGTTATACGTTATAACGTATTACCATATATCGTTATACGTTATATCGTAATGCTACATAACGTTATACGTTACATCGTAATGCTACATAACGTTATACGTTATATCGTAATGCTACATAACGTTATACGTTATAACGTAATACTACATAACGTTATACGTTATAACGTAATACTATATAACGTTATACGTTATAACGTAATGCTATATAACGTTATACGTTATATCGTTATGCTACATAACGTTATACGTTATATCGTAATGCTACACAACGTTATACGTTATATTGTAATGCTACATAACGTTATACGTTATATGGTAATGCTACATATCGTTATACGTTATAACGTATTACCATGTAACGTTATACGTTATATCGTAATGCTATATAACGTTATACCTTATATCGTAATGCTACATAACGTTATACGTTACATCGTAATGCTACATAACGTTATACGTTATACCTTACAGCTACATAACGTTATCCGTTATATCGTAACGCTACATAACGTTATACGATATAACGTAATACTACATAACGTTATACGTTATAACGTAATTCTACATAACGTTATACGTTATATTGTAATGCTACATAATGTTGTACGTTATATCGTAATGCTACATAACGTTATACGTTATATCGTAATGCTACATAACGTTATGCGTTATATCTTACTGCTACATAACGTTATACGTTATATCGTAATGCTACATAACGTTATACGTTATATCTTTCTGCTACATAACGTTATACGTTATATCGTAATGCTACATAACGTTATACGATATAACGTAATACTACATAACGTTATACGTTATAACGTAATGCTACATAACGTTATACGTTATATGGTAATGCTACATAACGTTATACGTTATAACGTATTACCATATAACGTTATACGTTATATCGTAATGCTACATAACGTTATACGTTATATCGTAATGCTACATAACGTTATACGTTATATCGTAATGCTACATAACGTTATACGTTATATCGTAATGCTACATAACGTTATACGTTATAACGTATTACCATATAACGTTATACGTTATATCGTAATGCTACATAACGTTATACGTTATATCTTTCTGCTACATAACGTTATACGTTACATCGTAATGCTACATAACGTTATACGTCATATCGTAATGCTACAAATCGTTATACGTTATATCGTAATGCTACATAACGTTATACACTATATCGTACTGCTACATAACGTTATAGGATATATCGTAATGCTACATAACGTTATACGTTATATCTTTCTGCTACATAACGTTATACATTATATCGTAATGCTACATAACGTTATACGTTATATCTTTCTGCTACATAACGTTATACGTTATATCGTAATGCTACATAACGTTATACGATATAACGTAATACTACATAACGTTATACGTTATAACGTATTACCATATAACGCTATACGTTACATTGTAATGCTACATAACGTTATACGTTATATCGCAATGCTACACAACGTTATACGTTATATCGTAATGCTACATAACGTTATACGTTATAACGTATTACCATATAACGTTATACGTTACATCGTAATGCTACATAGCGTTATACGTCATATCGTAATGCTACATAACGTTATACGTTATATCGTAATGCTACTTAACGTTATGCGTTACATCGTAATGCTACATAACGTTATACGTTATAACGTATTACCATATAACGTTATACGTTACATCGTAATGCTACATAGCGTTATACGTCATATCGTAATGCTACATAACGTTATACGTTATATCGTAATGCTACTTAACGTTATGCGTTACATCGTAATGCTACATAACGTTATACGTTATAACGTATTACCATATAACGTTATACGTTACATCGTAATAATACATAACGTTATACGTCATATCGTAATGCTACATAACGATATACGTTATATCGTAATGCTATATAACGTTATACGTTATAACGTAATACTACATAACGTTATACGTTATATGGTAATGCTACATAACGTTGTACGTTATATCGTAATGCTACATAACGTTATACGCTATATCGTACTGCTACATAACGTTATACGATATATCGTAATGCTACATAACGTTATACGTTATATGGTAATGATACATAACGTTATACGTTATAACGTATTACCATATAACGTTATACGTTATATCGCAATGCTACATAACGTTATACGTTATATCGTAACGCTACATAACGTTATACGTTATATCGTAACGCTACATTACGTTATACGTTGTATCGTAATGCTACATAATGTTATACGCTATATCGTAATGCTACATAACGTTATACGTTGTATGGTAATGCTACATAACGTTATACGTTATAACGTACTACCATATAACGTTATAAGTTATATCGCAATGCTACATAACGTTATACGTTATAACGTATTACCATATAACGTTATACATTACATCGTAATGCTAGATAACGTTATACGTTATATCGTAATGCTACATAACGTTATACGCTATATCGTAATGCTACACAACGTTATACGTTATGTCGTACTGCTACATAACGTTATACATTATATCGTAATGCTACATAACGTTATACGTTATATCTTTCTGCTACATAACGTTATACGTTATATCGTAATGCTACATAACGTTATACGTTATATCGTAATGCTACATAACGTTATACGTTATATCGTAATGCTACATAACGTTATACGTTATATCGTAGTGCTACATAACGTTATACGTTATATCGTAATACTACATAACGTTATACGTTATAACGTAATGCTACATAACGTTATACGTTATATGGTAATGCTACATAACGTTATACGTTATAACGTATTACCATATAAGGTTATACGTTATATCGTAATGCTACATAACGTTATACGTCATATCGTAATGCTACATAAAGTTATACGTTATTTCGTAATGCTACATAACGTTATACGCTATATCGTACTGCTACATAACGTTATACGATATATCGTAATGCTACATAGCGTTATACGTTGTATCGTAATACTACATAACGTTATACGTTATATCGTAATGCTATATAACGTTATACGTTATATCGTAATGCTACATAACGTTATACGCTATATCGTAATGCTACACAACGTTATACGTTATGTCGTACTGCTACATAACGTTATACATTATATCGTAATGCTACATAACGTTATACGTTATATCTTTCTGCTACATAACGTTATACGTTATATCGTAATGCTACATAACGTTATACGATATAACGTAATACTACATAACGTTATACGTTATAACGTATTACCATATAACGCTATACGTTACATTGTAATGTACATAACGTTATACGTTATATCGCAATGCTACACAACGTTATACGTTATATCGTAATGCTACATAACGTTATACGTTATAACGTATTACCATATAACGTTATACGTTACATCGTAATGCTACATAGCGTTATACGTCATATCGTAATGCTACATAACGTTATACGTTATATCGTAATGCTACTTAACGTTATGCGTTACATCGTAATGCTACATAACGTTATACGTTATAACGTATTACCATATAACGTTATACGTTACATCGTAATAATACATAACGTTATACGTCATATCGTAATGCTACATAACGATATACGTTATATCGTAATGCTATATAACGTTATACGTTATAACGTAATACTACATAACGTTATACGTTATATGGTAATGCTACATAACGTTGTACGTTATATCGTAATGCTACATAACGTTATACGCTATATCGTACTGCTACATAACGTTATACGATATATCGTAATGCTACATAACGTTATACGTTATATGGTAATGATACATAACGTTATACGTTATAACGTATTACCATATAACGTTATACGTTATATCGCAATGCTACATAACGTTATACGTTATATCGTAACGCTACATAACGTTATACGTTATATCGTAACGCTACATTACGTTATACGTTGTATCGTAATGCTACATAACGTTATACGCTATATCGTAATGCTACACAACGTTATACGTTATGTCGTACTGCTACATAACGTTATACATTATATCGTAATGCTACATAACGTTATACGTTATATCTTTCTGCTACATAACGTTATACGTTATATCGTAATGCTACATAACGTTATACGTTATATCGTAATGCTACATAACGTTGTACGTTACATCGTAATGCTACATAACGTTATACGTTATATCGTAATGCTACATAACGTTATACGTTATATTGTAATGCTTCATAACGTTATACGTTATGTCGTAATGCTACATAACGTTGTACGTTAAAACGTATTACCATATAACGTTATACGTTACATCGTAATGCTACATGACGTTATACGTTATATCGTAATGCTACATAACGTTATACGTTATATCCGAATGCTACATAACGTTATACGCTGTATCGTAATGCTACATAACGTTATACATTATATCGTAATGCTACATAACGTTATACGTTTTATCGTAATGCTACATAACGTTATACGTTATAACGTATTACCATATAACGTTATACATTACATCGTAATGCTACATAACGTTATCAGTTATATCGTAATGCTACATAACGTTATACGTTATAGCGTATTACCATATAACGTTATACGTTACATCGTAATGCTAGATAACGTTATACGTTATATCGTAATGCTACATAACGTTATACGTTATATCGTAATGCTGCACAACGTTATAGGTTATAGCGTATTACCATATATCGTTATACGTTATATCGTAATGCTACATAACGTTATACGTTATATCGTAATGCTACATAACGTTATACGTTATATCGTAATGCTACATAACGTTATACGTTATAACGTAATACTACATAACGTTATACGTTGTATGGTAATGCTACATAACGTTATACGTTATAACGTACTACCATATAACGTTATAAGTTATATCGTAATGCTACATAACGTTATACGTTATAACGTATTACCATATAACGTTATACATTACATCGTAATGCTAGATAACGTTATACGTTATATCGTAATGCTACATAACGTTATACGCTATATCGTAATGCTACACAACGTTATACGTTATGTCGTACTGCTACATAACGTTATACATTATATCGTAATGCTACATAACGTTATACGTTATATCTTTCTGCTACATAACGTTATACGTTATATCGTAATGCTACATAACGTTATACGTTATATCGTAATGCTACATAGCGTTGTACGTTACATCGTAATGCTACATAACGTTATACGTTATATCGTAATGCTACATAACGTTATACGTTATATTGTAATGCTTCATAACGTTATACGTTATGTCGTAATGCTACATAACGTTGTACGTTAAAACGTATTACCATATAACGTTATACGTTACATCGTAATGCTACATGACGTTATACGTTATATCGTAATGCTACATAACGTTATACGTTATATCCGAATGCTACATAACGTTATACGCTGTATCGTAATGCTACATAACGTTATACATTATATCGTAATGCTACATAACGTTATACGTTTTATCGTAATGCTACATAACGTTATACGTTATAACGTATTACCATATAACGTTATACGTTACATCGTAATGCTACATAACGTTATCAGTTATATCGTAATGCTACATAACGTTATACGTTATATCGTAATGCTACATAACGT
Source organism: Bombus lapidarius (assembly GCA_936014575.1). Taxonomy (NCBI): domain Eukaryota; kingdom Metazoa; phylum Arthropoda; class Insecta; order Hymenoptera; family Apidae; genus Bombus; species Bombus lapidarius. Next base: position 237,264 of record CAKXZU010000126.1, read on the forward strand.
TATACGTTATAGCGTATTACCATGTAACGTTATACGTTATATCGTAATGCTATATAACGTTACACCTTATATCGTAATGCTACATAACGTTATACGTTACATCGTAATGCTACATAACGTTATACGTTATACCTTACAGCTACATAACGTTATACGTTATATCGTAACGCTACATAACGTTATACGATATAACGTAATACTACATAACGTTATACGTTATAACGTAATTCTACATAATGCTATACGTTATATTGTAATGCTACATAATGTTGTACGTTATATCGTAATGCTACATAACGTTATACGTTATATCGTAATGCTACATAACGTTATGCGTTATATCTTACTGCTACATAACGTTATACGTTATATCGTAATGCTACATAACGTTATACGTTATATCTTTCTGCTACATAACGTTATACGTTATATCGTAATGCTACATAACGTTATACGATATAACGTAATACTACATAACGTTATACGTTATAACGTAATGCTACATAACGTTATACGTTATATGGTAATGCTACATAACGTTATACGTTATAACGTATTACCATATAACGTTATACGTTATATCGTAATGCTACATAACGTTATACGTTATATCGTAATGCTACATAACGTTATACGTTATATCGTAATGCTACATAACGTTATACGTTATAACGTATTACCATATAACGTTATACGTTATATCGTAATGCTACATAACGTTATACGTTATATCTTTCTGCTACATAACGTTATACGTTACACCGTAATGCTACATAACGTTATACGTCATATCGTAATGCTACAAATCGTTATACGTTATATCGTAATGCTACATAACGTTATACGCTATATCGTACTGCTACATAACGTTATACGATATATCGTAATGCTACATAAAGTTATACGTTGTATCGCAATGCTACATAACGTTTTATGTTATATCGTAATGCTACATAACGTTATACGTTATATCTTACTGCTACATAACGTTATACGTTATATCGTAATGCTACATAACGTTATACGTTATATCTTTCTGCTACATAACGTTATACGTTATATCGTAATGCTACATAGCGTAATACAATATAACGTAATACTACATAACGTTATACGTTATAGCGTAATGCTGCATAACGTTATACGTTATATGGTGATGCTACATAACGTTATACGTTATAACGTATTACCATGTAACGTTATACGTTATATCGTAATGCTACATAACGTTATACGTTATATCGTAAGGCTACATAACGTTATACGTTATATCGTAATGCTACATAACGTTATACGTTATAACGTATTACCATATAACGTTATACGTTACATCGTAATGCTACATAACGTTATACGTCATATCGTAATGCTACAAAACGTTATACGTTATATCGTAATGCTATATAACGTTATACGCTATATCGTACTGCTACATAACGTTATACGATATATCGTAATGCTACATAACGTTATACGTTGTATCGCAATGCTACATAACGTTTTACGTTATATCGTAATGTTACAGAACGTTATACGATATATCGTAATGCTACATAACGTTATACGATATAACGTAATACTACATAACGTTATACGTTATAACGTATTACCATATAACGTTATACGTTACATCGTAATGCTACATAACGTTATACGTTATATCGTAATGCTACATAACGTTATACGTTATAACATATTACCATATAACGTTATACGTTACATCGTAGTGCTACATAGCGTTATACGTCATATCGTAATGCTACATAACGTTATACGTTATATCGCAATGCTACTTAACGTTATAAGCTATATCGTACTGCTACATAACGTTATACGTTATATCGTAATGCTACATAACGTTATACGTTGTATCGTAATGCTACATAACGTTATACGTTTCATCGTAATGCTACATAACGTTATACATTATATCGTAATGCAACATAACGTTATACGTTATATCTTTCTGCTACATAACGTTATACGTTATATCGTAATGCTACATAACGTTATACGATATAACGTAATACTACATAACGTTATACGTTATAACGTATTACCATATAACGCTATACGTTACATCGTAATGCTACATAACGTTATACGTTATATCGTAATGCTACACAACGTTATACGTTATATCGTAATGCTACATAACGTTATACGTTATACCGTAATGCTACATAACGTTATAAGCGATATCGTACTGCTACATAACGTTATACGTTATATCGTAATGCTACATAACGTTATACGATATAACGTAATACTACATAACGTTATACGTTATAACGTATTACCATATAACGTTATACGTTACATCGTAATGCTACATAACGTTATACGTTATATCGTAATGCTACTTAACGTTATACGTTATAACGTATTACCATATAACGTTATACGTTATATCGTAATGCTACATAACGTTATACGTTATATCGTAATGCTACATAACGTTATACGTTATATCGTATTGCTACAGAACGTTATACGTTATATCTTTCTGCTACATCACGTTATACGTTATATCGTAATGATACATAACGTTATACGATATAACGTAATACTACATAACGTTATACGTTATAACGTAATGCTACATAACGTTATACGTTACATGGTGATGCTACATAACGTTATACGTTATAACGTATTACCATATAACGTTGTACGTTATATCGTAATGCTACATAACGTTATACGTTATATCGTAATGCTACATAACGTTATACGTTATATCGTAATGCTACATAACGTTATACGATATAACGTAATATACATAACGTTATACGTTATAACGTATTACCATATAACGTTATACGTTATATGGTAATGCTACATAACGTTATACGATTTAACGTAATACTACATAACGTTATACGTTATAACGTATTACCATATAACGTTATACGTTACATCGTAATGCTACATAACGTTATACGTTATACCGTAATGCTACATAACGTTATACGTTATAACATATTACCATATAACGTTATACGTTACATCGTAGTGCTACATAGCGTTATACGTCATATCGTAATGCTACATAACGTTATACGATATATCGTAATGCTACATAACGTTATACGTTGTATCGCAATGCTACATAACGTTTTACGTTATATCGTAATGTTACAGAACGTTATACGATATATCGTAATGCTACATAAAGTTATACGATATAACGTAATACTACATAACGTTATACGTTATAACGTATTACCATATAACGTTATACGTTACATCGTAATGCTACATAACGTTATACGTTATACCGTAATGCTACATAACGTTATACGTTATAACATATTACCATATAACGCTATACGTTACATCTTAGTGCTACATAGCGTTATACGTCATATCGTAATGCTACATAACGTTATACGTTATATCGTAATGCTACTTAACGTTATAAGCTATATCGTACTGCTACATAACGTTATACGTTATATCGTAATGCTACATAACGTTATACGTTGTATCGTAATGCTACATACCGTTATACGTTACATCGTAATGCTACATAACGTTATACATTATATCGTAATGCAACATAACGTTATACGTTATATCTTACTGCTACATAACGTTATACGTTATTTCGTAATGCTACATAACGTTATACGATATAACGTAATACTACATAACGTTATACGTTATAACGTATTACCATATAACGTTATACGTTACATCGTAATGCTACATAACGTTATACGTTATATCGTAATGCTACACAACGTTATACATTATATCGTAATGCTACATAACGTTATACGTTATACCGTAATGCTACATAACGTTATAAGCGATATCGTACTGCTACATAACGTTACACGTTATATCGTAATGCTACATAACGTTATACGTTATACGTTTTATCGTAATGCTACATAACGTTATATGTTATATCGTAATGCTACATAATGTTATACGTTATATCGTAATGCTACATAACGTTATACGATATATCTTAATGCTACATAACGTTATACGTTATAACGTATTACCATATAACGTTATACGTTACATCGTAATGCTACATAGCGTTATACGTCATATCGTAATGCTACATAACGTTATACGTTATAACGTGTTACCATATCTCGTTATACGTTATATCGTAATGCTACATAACGTTATACGTTATATCGTAAAGCTACTTAACGTTATAAGCTATATCGTAATGATACATAACGTTATACGTTATATCGTGATGCTACATAACGTTATACGTTGTATCGTAATGCTACATACCGTTATAGGTTATATCGTAATGCTACATAACGTTATACGTTATAACGTAATACTACATAACGTTATACGTTATAACGTAATGCTATATAACGTTATACGTTATAACGTAATACTATATAACGTTATACGTTATATCGTTATGCTACATAACGTTATACGTTATATGGTAATACTACATAACGTTATACGTTATAACGTATTACCATATAAAGCTATACGTTACATCGTAATGCTACATAACGTTATACGTTATATCGTAATGCTACACAACGTTATACGTTATATCGTAATGCTACATAACGTTATACGTTATACCGTAATGCTGCATAACGTTATAAGCGATATCGTACTGCTACATAACGTTATACGTTATATCGTAATGCTACATAACGTTATACGATATAACGTAATACTACATAACGTTATACGTTATAACGTATTACCATATAACGTTATACGTTACATCGTAATGCTACATAACGTTATACGTTATATCGTAATGCTACTTAACGTTATACGTTATAACGTATTACCATATAACGTTATACGTTATATCGTAATGCTACATAACGTTATACGTTATATCGTAATGCTACATAACGTTATACGTTATATCGTATTGCTACAGAACGTTATACGTTATATCTTTCTGCTACATCACGTTATACGTTATATCGTAATGATACATAACGTTATACGATATAACGTAATACTACATAACGTTATACGTTATAAGGTAATGCTACATAACGTTATACGTTACATGGTGATGCTACATAACGTTATACGTTATAACGTATTACCATATAACGTTGTACGTTATATCGTAATGCTACATAACGTTATACGTTATATCGTAATGCTACATAACGTTATACGTTATATCGTAATGCTACATAACGTTATACGATATAACGTAATATACATAACGTTATACGTTATAACGTATTACCATATAACGTTATACGTTATATGGTAATGCTACATAACGTTATACGATTTAACGTAATACTACATAACGTTATACGTTATAACGTATTACCATATAACGTTATACGTTACATCGTAATGCTACATAACGTTATACGTTATACCGTAATGCTACATAACGTTATACGTTATAACATATTACCATATAACGTTATACGTTACATCGTAGTGCTACATAGCGTTATACGTCATATCGTAATGCTACATAACGTTATACGATATATCGTAATGCTACATAACGTTATACGTTGTATCGCAATGCTACATAACGTTTTACGTTATATCGTAATGTTACAGAACGTTATACGATATATCGTAATGCTACATAAAGTTATACGATATAACGTAATACTACATAACGTTATACGTTATAACGTATTACCATATAACGTTATACGTTACATCGTAATGCTACATAACGTTATACGTTATACCGTAATGCTACATAACGTTATACGTTATAACATATTACCATATAACGCTATACGTTACATCGTAGTGCTACATAGCGTTATACGTCATATCGTAATGCTACATAACGTTATACGTTATATCGTAATGCTACTTAACGTTATAAGCTATATCGTACTGCTACATAACGTTATACGTTATATCGTAATGCTACATAACGTTATACGTTGTATCGTAATGCTACATACCGTTATACGTTACATCGTAATGCTACATAACGTTATACATTATATCGTAATGCAACATAACGTTATACGTTATATCTTACTGCTACATAACGTTATACGTTATTTCGTAACGCTACATAACGTTATACGATATAACGTAATACTACATAACGTTATACGTTATAACGTATTACCATATAACGTTATACGTTACATCGTAATGCTACATAACGTTATACGTTATATCGTAATGCTACACAACGTTATACATTATATCGTAATGCTACATAACGTTATACGTTATACCGTAATGCTACATAACGTTATAAGCGATATCGTACTGCTACATAACGTTACACGTTATATCGTAATGCTACATAACGTTATACGTTTTATCGTAATGCTACATAACGTTATATGTTATATCGTAATGCTACATAATGTTATACGTTATATCGTAATGCTACATAACGTTATACGATATATCTTAATGCTACATAACGTTATACGTTATAACGTATTACCATATAACGTTATACGTTACATCGTAATGCTACATAGCGTTATACGTCATATCGTAATGCTACATAACGTTATACGTTATAACGTGTTACCATATCTCGTTATACGTTATATCGTAATGCTACATAACGTTATACGTTATATCGTAAAGCTACTTAACGTTATAAGCTATATCGTAATGATACATAACGTTATACGTTATATCGTGATGCTACATAACGTTATACGTTGTATCGTAATGCTACATACCGTTATAGGTTATATCGTAATGCTACATAACGTTATACGTTATAACGTAATACTACATAACGTTATACGTTATAACGTAATGCTATATAACGTTATACGTTATAACGTAATACTATATAACGTTATACGTTATATCGTTATGCTACATAACGTTATACGTTATATGGTAATGCTACATAACGTTATACGTTATAACGTATTACCATATATCGTTATATGTTATATCGTAATGCTACATAATGTTATACGTTATATCGTAACGCTACATAACGTTATACGTTATAACGTGTTACCATATCTCGTTATACGTTATATCGTAATGCTACATAACGTTATACGTCATATCGTAATGCTACATAACGATATACGTTATATCGTAATGCTACATAACGTTATACGCTATATCTTACTGCTATATAACGTTATACGTTATATCGTAATGCTACATAACGTTATACGTTGTATCGAAATGCTACATAACGTTATACGTTATAACGTATTACCATACAGCGTTACACGTTATATCTTTATGCTACATAACGTTATACGTTACATCGTAATGCTACATAACGTTATACATTATATTGTAATGCTACATATCGTTATACGTTATATCGTAATGCTACATAACGTTATACGTTATATCTTTCTGCTACATAACGTTATACGTTATAACGTATTACCATATAACGTTATACGTTATAACGTATTACCATATAACGTTATGCGTAACATCGTAATGCCTTCGAATTGTCTTCGTAACCCCAATAGAAGCGGAGATACGATCAATTAGATTTATTTGGCCTTGAAAATTTAAATACTATAATTGCATTGGATTTGACAGGAAAGGATGTTAACATTGTGCAAACCGAACGATGTGTCCTGTATAAAGAATCAAACGTGGAGTATAACGCGCATCGAGTTGCCTAGATAACCCCAACAGCAGCGCAGATACGATCAATTAGATTTATTTGGCCTTGAAAATTTAAATAATACGATTGCATTGCATATGACAGGGAAGAGTGTTAACGTTGGGCAAACCGAACGATATGTCCTGTATAAAGAATCAAATGTGGAGTATAACGCGCTCTGAAATGTCTTCGTAACTCCAATAGCAGCGGAGACACGATCAATTAGATTTATTTGGCCTTGAAAATTTAAATAATGTAATTGCATTGCATTTGACAGGGAAGAGTGTTAACGTTGGGCAAACCGAACGATGTGTCCTGTATAAAGAATCAAATGTGGAGTATAACGCGCATCGAATTGCCTAGATAACCCCAATAGCAGCGGAGATACGATCAATTAGATTTATTTGGCCTTGAAAATTTAAATACTATAATTGCATTGGATTTGACAGGAAAGGATGTTAACATTGTGCAAACCGAACGATGTGTCCTGTATAAAGAATCAAATGTGGAGTATAACGCGCTGCGAATTGCCTTGATATCCCCAATAGCAGTGCAGACACGATCAATTAGATTTATTTGGCCCTGAAAATTTGAAAACTATAATTGCTTTTGATTTGACAGGGAAGACAGTTAACGTAGGGCAAACCGAACGATGTGTCCTGTATAAAGAATCAAATGTGGAGTATAACGCGCATCGAATTGCCTAGATAACCCCAATAGCAGCGGAGATACGATCAATTAGATTTATTTGGCCTTGAAAATTTAAATAATATAATTGCATTGCATATGACAGGGAAGAGTGTTAACGTTGGGCAAACCGAACGATGTGTCCTGTATAAAGAATCAAATGTGGAGTATAGCGCGCCCCGGATTGTCTTCCTAACCCCAATAGCAGCGGAGATACGATCATTTAGATTTATTTGCCCATGAAAATTTAAAAACTATAATTGCATTGGATTTGACACGGAAGAGAGTTAACGTAGGGCAAACCGAACGATGTGCCCTGTATAAAGAATCAAATGTGGAGTATAACGCGCTGCGAATTGCCTAGATATCCCCAATAGCAGTGGAGACACGATCAATTAGATTTATTTGGCCCTGAAAATTTAAAAACTATAATTGCTTTTGATTTGACAGGGAAGAGTGTTAACATTGTGCAAACCGAACGATGTGTCCTGTATAAAGAATCAAATGTGGAGTATAACGCGCATCGAATTGCCTAGATAACCCCAATAGCAGCGGAGATACGATCATTTAGATTTATTTGCCCTTGAAAATTTAAAAACTATAATAGCATTGGATATGACACGGAAGAAAGTTAACGTAGGGCAAACCGAACGATGTGTCCTGTATAAAGAATCAAATGTGGAGCATAACGCGCTCCGAAATGTCTTCGTAACTCCAATAGCAGCGGAGATACGATCAATTAGATATTTGGCCTTGAAAATTTGAATAATATAATTGCATTGCATATGACAGGGAAGAGTGTTAACGTTGGGCAAACCGAACGATGTGTCCTGTATAAAGAATCAAATGTGGAGTATAACGCGCATCGAATTGCCTAGATAACCCCAATAGCAACGGAGATACGATCAATTAGATTTATTTGGCGTTGAAAATTTAAATACTATAATTGCATTGGATTTGACACGGAAGAGAGTTAACGTAGGGCAAACCGAACGATGTGCCCTGTATAAAGAATCAAATGTGGAGTATAACGCGCTGCGAATTGCCTAGATATCCCCAATAGCAGTGGAGACACGATCAATTAGATTTATTTGGCCCTGAAAATTTAAAAACTATAATTGCTTTTGATTTGACAGGGAAGAGTGTTAACATTGTGCAAACCGAACGATGTGTCCTGTATAAAGAATCAAATGTGGAGTGTAACGCGATCCGAATTGTCTTCGTAACCCCAATAGCAGCGGAGATACGATCATTTAGATTTATTTGGCGTTGAAAATTTAAATACTATAATTGCATTGGATTTGACAGGGAAGGATGTTAACGTAGGGCAAACCGAACGATGTGCCCTGTATAAAGAATCAAATGTGGAGTATAACGCGTCCCGAATTGTCTTCGTTACCCCAATAGCAGCGGAGATACGATCAATTAGATATTTGGCCTTGAAAATTTGAATAATATAATTGCATTGCATATGACAGGGAAGAGTGTTAACGTTGGGCAAACCGAACGATGTGTCCTGTATAAAGAATCAAATGTGGAGTATAACGCGCATCGAATTGCCTAGATAACCCCAATAGCAGCGGAGATACGATCAATTAGATTTATTTGGCGTTGAAAATTTAAATACTATAATTGCATTGGATTTGACAGGGAAGGATGTTAACGTAGGGCAAACCGAACGATGTGCCCTGTATAAAGAATCAAATGTGGAGTATAACGCGCCCCGAATTGTCTTCGTTACCCCAATAGCAGCGGAGATACGATCAATTAGATTTATTTGGCCCTGAGAATTTAAAAACTATAATTGCTTTTGATTTGACAGGGAAGAGTGTTAACATTGTGCAAAGCGAACGATGTGTCCTGTATAAAGAATCTAATGTGGAGTATAACGCGCATCGAATTGCCTAGATAACCCCAATAGCAGTGGAGATACGATCAATTAGATTTATTTGGACCTGAAAATTTAAAAACAATAATTGCTTTTGATTTGACAGGGAAGAATGTTAACGTAGGACAAACCGAACGATTTGTCCTGTATAAAGAATCAAATGTGGAGTATAACGCGCATCGAATTGCCTACATAACCCCAATAGCAGCGGAGATACGATCAATTAGATTTATTTGGCCTTGAAAATTTAAAAACTATAATTGCTTTTGATTTGACAGGGAAGAATGTTAACATTGTGCAAACCGAACGATGTGTCCTGTATAAAGAATCAAATGTGGAGTGTAACGCGATCCGAATTGTCTTCGTAACCCCAATAGCAGCGGAGATACGATCAATTTGATTTATTTGGCCTTGAAAATTTAAATAATATAATTGCATTGCATATGACAGGGAAGAGTGTTAACGTTGGGCAAACCGAACGATGTGTCCTGTATAAAGAATCAAATGTGGAGTATAACGCGCTCCGAAATGTCTTCGTAACCCCAAAAGCAGCGGAGATACGATCACTTAGACTTATTTGGCCTTGAAAATTTAAATAATATAATTGCATTGGGTTTGACAGGGAAGAGAGATAACGTAGGGTAAACCGAACGATGTGCCCTGTATAAAGAATCAAATGTGGAGTATAACACGATCCGATATATCTTCGTAACCCCAATAGCAGCGGAGATACGATCAATTAGATTTATTTGGCCTTGAAAATTTAAATACTATAATTGCATTGGATTTGACAGGGAAGAATGTTAACGTAGGGCAAATCGAACGATGTGCCCTGTATAAAGAATCAAATGTGGAGTATAACGAGCTGCGAATTGCCTAGATATCCCCAATAGCAGTGGAGACACGATCAATTAGATTTATTTGGCCCTGAAAATTTGAAAACTATTATTGCTTTTGATTTGACAGGGAAGAGTGTTAACATTGTGCAAACCGAACGATGTGTCCTGTATAAAGAATCAAATGTGGAGTATAACGCGCATCGAATTGCCTAGATAACCCCAATAGCAGCGGAGACACGATCAATTAGATTTATTCGGCCTTGAAAATTTAAATAATATAATTGCATTGGGTTTGACAGGGAAGAGAGATAACGTAGGGCAAACCGAACGATGTGCCCTGTATAAAGAATCAAATGTGGAGTATAACACGATCCGATATATCTTCGTAACCCCAATAGCAGCGGAGATACGATCAATTAGATTTATTTGGCCCTGAGAATTTAAAAACTATAATTGCTTTTAGTTGACAGGGAAGACAGTTAACGTAGGGCAAACCGAACGATATGTCCTGTATAAAGAATCATATGTGTAGTATAACGCGCATCGAATTGCCTAGATAACCCCAAAAGCAGCGGAGATACGATCAATTAGATTTATTTGGCCCTGAAAATTTGAAAACTATAACTGCTTTTGATTTGACAGGGAAGAGTGTTAACATTGTGCAAACCGAACGATGTGTCCTGTATAAAGAATCAAATGTGTAGTATAACGCGCATCGAACTGCCTAGATAACCCCAATAGCAGCGGAGATACGATCAATTATATTTATTTGGCCTTGAAAATGTAAATAATATAATTGCATTGCATATGACAGGAAGAGTTTTAACGTTGGGCAAACCGAACGATGTGTCCTGTATAAAGAATCAAATGTGGAGTATAGCGCGCCCCGGATTGTCTTCCTAACCCCAATAGCAGCGGAGATACGATCATTTAGATTTATTTGCCCATGAAAATTTAAAAACTATAATTGCATTGGATTTGACACGGAAGAGAGTTAACGTAGGGCAAACCGAACGATGTGCCCTGTATAAAGAATCAAATGTGGAGTATAACGCGCTGCGAATTGCCTAGATATCCCCAATAGCAGTGGAGACACGATCAATTAGATTTATTTGGCCCTGAAAATTTAAAAACTATAATTGCTTTTGATTTGACAGGGAAGAGTGTTAACATTGTGCAAACCGAACGATGTGTCCTGTATAAAGAATCAAATGTGGAGTGTAACGCGATCCGAATTGTCTTCGTAACACCAATAGCAGCGGAGATACGATCATTTAGATTTATTTGCCCTTGAAAATTTAAAAACTATAATAGCATTGGATATGACACGGAAGAAAGTTAACGTAGGGCAAACCGAACGATGTGTCCTGTATAAAGAATCAAATGTGGAGCATAACGCGCTCCGAAATGTCTTCGTAACTCCAATAGCAGCGGAGATACGATCAATTAGATATTTGGCCTTGAAAATTTGAATAATATAATTGCATTGCATATGACAGGGAAGAGTGTTAACGTTGGGCAAACCGAACGATGTGTCCTGTATAAAGAATCAAATGTGGAGTATAACGCGCATCGAATTGCCTAGATAACCCCAATAGCAGCGGAGATACGATCAATTAGATTTATTTGGCGTTGAAAATTTAAATACTATAATTGCATTGGATTTGACAGGGAAGGATGTTAACGTAGGGCAAACCGAACGATGTGCCCTGTATAAAGAATCAAATGTGGAGTGTAACGCGATCCGAATTGTCTTCGTAACCCCAATAGCAGCGGAGATACGATCATTTAGATTTATTTGGCGTTGAAAATTTAAATACTATAATTGCATTGGATTTGACAGGGAAGGATGTTAACGTAGGGCAAACCGAACGATGTGCCCTGTATAAAGAATCAAATGTGGAGTATAACGCGTCCCGAATTGTCTTCGTTACCCCAATAGCAGCGGAGATACGATCAATTAGATTTATTTGGCCCTGAGAATTTAAAAACTATAATTGCTTTTGATTTGACAGGGAAGAGTGTTAACATTGTGCAAAGCGAACGATGTGTCCTGTATAAAGAATCTAATGTGGAGTATAACGCGCATCGAATTGCCTAGATAACCCCAATAGCAGTGGAGATACGATCAATTAGATTTATTTGGACCTGAAAATTTAAAAACAATAATTGCTTTTGATTTGACAGGGAAGAATGTTAACGTAGGGCAAACCGAACGATGTGTCCTGTATAAAGAATCAAATGTGGAGTATAACGCGCATCGAATTGCCTAGATAACCCCAATAGCAGCGGAGATACGACCAATTAGATTTATTTGGCCTTGAAAATTTAAATAATATAATTGCATTGCATATGACAGGGAAGAGTGTTAACGTTGGGCAAACCGAACGACGTGTCCTGTATAAAGAATCAAATGTGGAGTATAGCGCGCCCCGGATTGTCTTCCTAACCCCAATAGCAGCGGAGATACGATCATTTAGATTTATTTGCCCATGAAAATTTAAAAACTATAATTGCATTGGATTTGACACGGAAGAGAGTTAACGTAGGGCAAACCGAACGATGTGCCCTGTATAAAGAATCAAATGTGGAGTATAACGCGCTGCGAATTGCCTAGATATCCCCAATAGCAGTGGAGACACGATCAATTAGATTTATTTGGCCCTGAAAATTTAAAAACTATAATTGCTTTTGATTTGACAGGGAAGAGTGTTAACATTGTGCAAACCGAACGATGTGTCCTGTATAAAGAATCAAATGTGGAGTATAACGCGCATCGAATTGCCTAGATAACCCCAATAGCAGCGGAGATACGATCAATTAGATTTATTTGGCGTTGAAAATTTAAATACTATAATTGCATTGGATTTGACAGGGAAGGATGTTAACGTAGGGCAAACCGAACGATGTGCCCTGTATAAAGAATCAAATGTGGAGTATAACGCGCCCCGAATTGTCTTCGTTACCCCAATAGCAGCGGAGATACGATCAATTAGATTTATTTGGCCCTGAGAATTTAAAAACTATAATTGCTTTTGATTTGACAGGGAAGAGTGTTAACATTGTGCAAAGCGAACGATGTGTCCTGTATAAAGAATCTAATGTGGAGTATAACGCGCATCGAATTGCCTAGATAACCCGAATAGCAGTGGAGATACGATCAATTAGATTTATTTGGACCTGAAAATTTAAAAACAATAATTGCTTTTGATTTGACAGGGAAGAATGTTAACGTAGGACAAACCGAACGATTTGTCCTGTATAAAGAATCAAATGTGGAGTATAACGCGCATCGAATTGCCTACATAACCCCAATAGCAGCGGAGATACGATCAATTAGATTTATTTGGCCTTGAAAATTTAAAAACTATAATTGCTTTTGATTTGACAGGGAAGAATGTTAACATTGTGCAAACCGAACGATGTGTCCTGTATAAAGAATCAAATGTGGAGTGTAACGCGATCCGAATTGTCTTCGTAACCCCAATAGCAGCGGAGATACGATCAATTTGATTTATTTGGCCTTGAAAATTTAAATAATATAATTGCATTGCATATGACAGGGAAGAGTGTTAACGTTGGGCAAACCGAACGATGTGTCCTGTATAAAGAATCAAATGTGGAGTATAACGCGCTCCGAAATGTCTTCGTAACCCCAAAAGCAGCGGAGATACGATCACTTAGACTTATTTGGCCTTGAAAATTTAAATAATATAATTGCATTGGGTTTGACAGGGAAGAGAGATAACGTAGGGCAAACCGAACGATGTGCCCTGTATAAAGAATCAAATGTGGAGTATAACACGATCCGATATATCTTCGTAACCCCAATAGCAGCGGAGATACGATCAATTAGATTTATTTGGCCTTGAAAATTTAAATACTATAATTGCATTGGATTTGACAGGGAAGAATGTTAACGTAGGGCAAATCGAACGATGTGCCCTGTATAAAGAATCAAATGTGGAGTATAACGAGCTGCGAATTGCCTAGATATCCCCAATAGCAGTGGAGACACGATCAATTAGATTTATTTGGCCCTGAAAATTTTAAAACTATTATTGCTTTTGATTTGACAGGGAAGAGTGTTAACATTGTGCAAACCGAACGATGTGTCCTGTATAAAGAATCAAATGTGGAGTATAACGCGCATCGAATTGCCTAGATAACCCCAATAGCAGCGGAGACACGATCAATTAGATTTATTCGGCCTTGAAAATTTAAATAATATAATTGCATTGGGTTTGACAGGGAAGAGAGATAACGTAGGGCAAACCGAACGATGTGCCCTGTATAAAGAATCAAATGTGGAGTATAACACGATCCGATATATCTTCGTAACCCCAATAGCAGCGGAGATACGATCAATTAGATTTATTTGGCCCTGAGAATTTAAAAACTATAATTGCTTTTAGTTGACAGGGAAGACAGTTAACGTAGGGCAAACCGAACGATATGTCCTGTATAAAGAATCATATGTGTAGTATAACGCGCATCGAATTGCCTAGATAACCCCAATAGCAGCGGAGATACGATCAATTAGATTTATTTGGCCCTGAAAATTTGAAAACTATAACTGCTTTTGATTTGACAGGGAAGAGTGTTAACATTGTGCAAACCGAACGATGTGTCCTGTATAAAGAATCAAATGTGTAGTATAACGCGCATCGAATTGCCTAGATAACCCCAATAGCAGCGGAGATACGATCAATTATATTTATTTGGCCTTGAAAATGTAAATAATATAATTGCATTGCATATGACAGGAAGAGTTTTAACGTTGGGCAAACCGAACGATGTGTCCTGTATAAAGAATCAAATGCGGAGTATAACGAGCTCCGAATTGTCTTCGTAACCCCAAAAGCAGCGGAGGTACGATCAATTAGATTTATTTGGCCTTGAAAATTTAAATACTATAATTGCATTGCATATGACAGGGAAGAGTGTTAACGTTGGGCAAACCGAACGACGTGTCCTGTATAAAGAATCAAATGTGGAGTATAGCGCGCCCCGGATTGTCTTCCTAACCCCAATAGCAGCGGAGATACGATCATTTAGATTTATTTGCCCATGAAAATTTAAAAACTATAATTGCATTGGATTTGACACGGAAGAGAGTTAACGTAGGGCAAACCGAACGATGTGCCCTGTATAAAGAATCAAATGTGGAGTATAACGCGCTGCGAATTGCCTAGATATCCCCAATAGCAGTGGAGACACGATCAATTAGATTTATTTGGCCCTGAAAATTTAAAAACTATAATTGCTTTTGATTTGACAGGGAAGAGTGTTAACATTGTGCAAACCGAACGATGTGTCCTGTATAAAGAATCAAATGTGGAGTGTAACGCGATCCGAATTGTCTTCGTAACCCCAATAGCAGCGGAGATACGATCATTTAGATTTATTTGCCCTTGAAAATTTAAAAACTATAATAGCTTTGGATATGACACGGAAGAAAGTTAACGTAGGGCAAACCGAACGATGTGTCCTGTATAAAGAATCAAATGTGGAGCATAACGCGCTCCGAAATGTCTTCGTAACTCCAATAGCAGCGGAGATACGATCAATTAGATATTTGGCCTTGAAAATTTGAATAATATAATTGCATTGCATATGACAGGGAAGAGTGTTAACGTTGGGCAAACCGAACGATGTGTCCTGTATAAAGAATCAAATGTGGAGTATAACGCGCATCGAATTGCCTAGATAACCCCAATAGCAGCGGAGATACGATCAATTAGATTTATTTGGCGTTGAAAATTTAAATACTATAATTGCATTGGATTTGACAGGGAAGGATGTTAACGTAGGGCAAACCGAACGATGTGCCCTGTATAAAGAATCAAATGTGGAGTATAACGCGCCCCGAATTGTCTTCGTTACCCCAATAGCAGCGGAGATACGATCAATTAGATTTATTTGGCCCTGAGAATTTAAAAACTATAATTGCTTTTGATTTGACAGGGAAGAGTGTTAACATTGTGCAAAGCGAACGATGTGTCCTGTATAAAGAATCTAATGTGGAGTATAACGCGCATCGAATTGCCTAGATAACCCCAATAGCAGTGGAGATACGATCAATTAGATTTATTTGGACCTGAAAATTTAAAAACAATAATTGCTTTTGATTTGACAGGGAAGAATGTTAACGTAGGACAAACCGAACGATTTGTCCTGTATAAAGAATCAAATGTGGAGTATAACGCGCATCGAATTGCCTACATAACCCCAATAGCAGCGGAGATACGATCAATTAGATTTATTTGGCCTTGAAAATTTAAAAACTATAATTGCTTTTGATTTGACAGGGAAGAATGTTAACATTGTGCAAACCGAACGATGTGTCCTGTATAAAGAATCAAATGTGGAGTGTAACGCGATCCGAATTGTCTTCGTAACCCCAATAGCAGCGGAGATACGATCAATTTGATTTATTTGGCCTTGAAAATTTAAATAATATAATTGCATTGCATATGACAGGGAAGAGTGTTAACGTTGGGCAAACCGAACGATGTGTCCTGTATAAAGAATCAAATGTGGAGTATAACGCGCTCCGAAATGTCTTCGTAACCCCAAAAGCAGCGGAGATACGATCACTTAGACTTATTTGGCCTTGAAAATTTAAATAATATAATTGCATTGGGTTTGACAGGGAAGAGAGATAACGTAGGGCAAACCGAACGATGTGCCCTGTATAAAGAATCAAATGTGGAGTATAACACGATCCGATATATCTTCGTAACCCCAATAGCAGCGGAGATACGATCAATTAGATTTATTTGGCCTTGAAAATTTAAATACTATAATTGCATTGGATTTGACAGGGAAGAATGTTAACGTAGGGCAAATCGAACGATGTGCCCTGTATAAAGAATCAAATGTGGAGTATAACGAGCTGCGAATTGCCTAGATATCCCCAATAGCAGTGGAGACACGATCAATTAGATTTATTTGGCCCTGAAAATTTTAAAACTATTATTGCTTTTGATTTGACAGGGAAGAGTGTTAACATTGTGCAAACCGAACGATGTGTCCTGTATAAAGAATCAAATGTGGAGTATAACGCGCATCGAATTGCCTAGATAACCCCAATAGCAGCGGAGACACGATCAATTAGATTTATTCGGCCTTGAAAATTTAAATAATATAATTGCATTGGGTTTGACAGGGAAGAGAGATAACGTAGGGCAAACCGAACGATGTGCCCTGTATAAAGAATCAAATGTGGAGTATAACACGATCCGATATATCTTCGTAACCCCAATAGCAGCGGAGATACGATCAATTAGATTTATTTGGCCCTGAGAATTTAAAAACTATAATTGCTTTTAGTTGACAGGGAAGACAGTTAACGTAGGGCAAACCGAACGATATGTCCTGTATAAAGAATCATATGTGTAGTATAACGCGCATCGAATTGCCTAGATAACCCCAATAGCAGCGGAGATACGATCAATTAGATTTATTTGGCCCTGAAAATTTGAAAACTATAACTGCTTTTGATTTGACAGGGAAGAGTGTTAACATTGTGCAAACCGAACGATGTGTCCTGTATAAAGAATCAAATGTGTAGTATAACGCGCATCGAATTGCCTAGATAACCCCAATAGCAGCGGAGATACGATCAATTATATTTATTTGGCCTTGAAAATGTAAATAATATAATTGCATTGCATATGACAGGAAGAGTTTTAACGTTGGGCAAACCGAACGATGTGTCCTGTATAAAGAATCAAATGCGGAGTATAACGAGCTCCGAATTGTCTTCGTAACCCCAAAAGCAGCGGAGGTACGATCAATTAGATTTATTTGGCCTTGAAAATTTAAATAATATAATTGCATTGGGTTTGACAGGGAAGAGAGATAACGTAGGGCAAACCGAACGATGTGCCCTGTATAAAGAATCAAATGTGGAGTATAACACGATCCGAAATATCTTCGTAACCCCAATAGCAGCGGAGATACGATCAATTAGATTTATTTGGTCTTGAAAATTTAAATACTATAATTGCATTGGATTTGACAGGGAAGAATGTTAACGTAGGGCAAATCGAACGATGAGCCCTGTATAAAGAATCAAATGTGGAGTATAACGTGCTGCGAATTCCCTAGATAACCCCAATAGCAGTGGAGACACGATCAATTAGATTTATTTAGCCCTGAAAATTTGAAAACTATAACTGCTTTTGATTTGACAGGGAAGAGTGTTAACATTGTGCAAACCGAACGATGTGTCCTGTATAAAGAATCAAATGTGTAGTATAACGCGCATCGAATTGCCTAGATATCCCCAATAGCAGCGGAGATACGATCAATTAGATTTATTTGGCCTTGAAAATTTAAATAATATAACTGCATTGCATATGACAGGGAAGAGTGTTAACGTTGGGCAAACCGAACGATGTGTCCTGTATAAAGAATCAAATGTGGAGTGTAACGCGCTCCGAAATGTCTTCGTAACCCCAAAAGCAGCGGAGATACGATCAATTAGATTTATTTGGCCCTGAGAATTTAAAAACTATAATTGCTTTTAGTTGACAGGGAAGACAGTTAACGTAGGGCAAACCGAACGATATGTCCTGTATAAAGAATCATATGTGGAGTATAACGCGCCTCGAATTGTCTTCGTAACCCCAATAGCAGCGGAGATACGATCAATTAGATTTATTTGGCCCTGAGAATTTAAAAACTATAATTGCTTTTGATTTGACAGGGAAGAGTGTTAACATTGTGCAAGCCGAACGATGTTTCCTGTATAAAGAATCAAATGTGTAGTATAACGCGCATCGAATTGCCTAGATAACCCCAATAGCAGCGGAGATACGATCAATTAGATTTATTTGGCCTTGAAAATTTAAATAATATAATTGCATTGCATATGACAGGGAAGAGTGTTAACGTTGGGCAAACCGAACGATGTGTCCTGTATAAAGAATCAAATGTGGAGTATAACGCGCTCCGAAATGTCTTCGTAACCCCAAAAGCAGCGGAGATACGATCACTTAGATTTATTTGGCCTTGAAAATTTAAATAATATAATTGCATTGGGTTTGACAGGGAAGAATGTTAACGTAGGGCAAATCGAACGATGTGCCCTGTATAAAGAATCAAATGTGGAGTATAACGTGCTGCGAATTCCCTAGATAACCACAATAGCAGTGGAGACACGATCAATTAGATTTATTTGGCCCTGAAAATTTGAAAACTATAACTGCTTTTGATTTGACAGGGAAGAGTGTTAACATTGTGCAAACCGAACGATGTGTCCTGTATAAAGAATCAAATGTGTAGTATAACGCGCATCGAATTGCCTAGATAACCCCAATAGCAGCGGAGATACGATCAATTAGATTTATTTGGCCTTGAAAATGTAAATAATATAATTGCATTGCATATGACAGGAAGAGTTTTAACGTTGGGCAAACCGAACGATGTGTCCTGTATAAAGAATCAAATGCGGAGTATAACGAGCTCCGAATTGTCTTCGTAACCCCAAAAGCAGCGGAGGTACGATCAATTAGATTTATTTGGCCTTGAAAATTTAGATAATATAATTGCATTGCATATGACAGGGAAGAGTGTTGACGTTGGGCAAACCGAACGATGTGTCCTGTATAAAGAATCAAATGTGGAGTATAACGCGCCCCGAATTGTCTTCGTAACCCCAATAGCAGCGGTGATACGATAAATTAGATTTATTTGGCCCTGAAAATCTAAATACTATAAATGCATTAGATTTGACAGGGAAGAATGTTAACGGAGGGCAAACCGAACGATGTGCTCTGTATAAAGAATCAAATGTGGAGTATAACGCGCTGCGAATTGCCTAGATATCCCCAATAGCAGCGGTGATACGATAAATTAGATTTATTTGGCCTCGAAAATTTAAAAACTATAACTGCTTTTGATTTGACAGGGAAGAGTGTTAACATTGTGCAAACCGAACGATGTGTCCTGTATAAAGAATCAAATGTGGAGTATAACGCGCCCCGAATTGTCTTAGTAACCCCAATAGCAGCGGTGATACGATAAATTAGATTTATTTGGCCCTGAAAATCTAAATACTATAAATGCTTTTGATTTGACAGGGAAGAGTGTTAACATTGTGCAAACCGAACGATGTGTCCTGTATAAAGAATCAAATGTGTAGTATAACGCGCATCGAATTGCCTAGATAACCCCAATAGCAGCGGAGATACGATCAATTAGATTTATTTGGCCTTGAAAATTTAAATAATATAATTGCATTGCATATGACAGGGAAGAGTGTTGACGTTGGGCAAACCGAACGATGTGTCCTGTATAAAGAATCAAATGTGGAGTATAACGCGCTCCGAAATGTCTTCGTAACCCCAAAAGCAGCGGAGATACGATCACTTAGATTTATTTGGCCTTGAAAATTTAAATAATATAATTGCATTGGGTTTGACAGGGAAGAGAGATAACGTAGGGCAAACCGAACGATGTGCCCTGTATAAAGAATCAAATGTGGAGTATAACAAGATCCGAAATATCTTCGTAACCCCAATAGCAGCGGAGATACGATCAATTAGATTTATTTGGCCTTGAAAATTTAAATACTATAATTGCATTGGATTTGACAGGGAAGAATGTTAACGTAGGGCAAATCGAACGATGTGCCCTGTATAAAGAATCAAATGTGGAGTATAACGTGCTGCGAATTCCCTAGATAACCCCAATAGCAGCGGTGATACGATAAATTAGATTTATTTGGCCCTGAAAATCTAAATACTATAAATGCATTGGATTTGACAGGGAAGAATGTTAACGTAGGGCAAACCGAACGATATGTCCTGTATAAAGAATCATATGTGTAGTATAACGCGCATCGAATTGCCTAGATAACCCCAATAGCAGCGGAGATACGATCAATTAGATTTATTTGGCCTTGAAAATTTAAATAATATAATTGCATTGCATATGACAGGGAAGAGTGTTAACGTTGGGCAAACCGAACGATGTATCCTGTATAAAGAATCAAATGTGGAGTATAACGCGCTCCGAAATGTCTTCGTAACCCCAAAAGCAGCGGAGATACGATCAATTAGATTTATTTGGCCCTGAGTATTTAAAAACTATAATTGCTTTTAGTTGACAGGGAAGACAGTTAACGTAGGGCAAACCGAACGATATGTCCTGTATAAAGAATCATATGTGTAGTATAACGCGCATCGAATTGCCTAGATAACCCCAATAGCAGCGGAGATACGATCAATTAGATTTATTTGGCCCTGAAAATTTGAAAACTATAAATGCTTTTGGTTTGACAGGGAAGAGTGTTAACATTGTGCAAACCGAACGATGTGTCCTGTATAAAGAATCAAATCTGTAGTATAACGCGCATCGAATTGCCTAGATAACCCCAATAGCAGCGGAGGTACGATCAATTAGATTTATTTGGCCTTGAAAATTTAAATACTATAATTGCATTGGATTTGACAGGGAAGGATGTTAACGTAGGGCAAACCGAACGATGTGCCCTGTATAAAGAATCAAATGTGGAGTATAACGCGCCTCGAATTGTCTTCGTAACCCCAATAGCAGCGGAGATACGATCAATTAGATTTATTTGGCCCTGAGAATTTAAAAACTATAATTGCTTTTAGTTGACAGGGAAGACAGTTAACGTAGGGCAAACCGAACGATATGTCCTGTATAAAGAATCATATGTATAGTATAACGCGCATCGAATTGCCTAGATAACCCCAATAGCAGCGGAGATACGATCAATTAGATTTATTTGGCCTTGAAAATTTAAATAATATAATTGCATTGCATATGACAGGGAAGACAGTTAACGTAGGGCAAACTGAACGATGTGTCCTGTATAAAGAATCAAATGTGGAGTATAAGGCGCCCCGAATTGTCTTCGTAACCGCAAAAGCAGCGGAGATACGATCAATTAGATTTATTTGGCCTTGAAAATTTAAATAATATAATTGCATTGCATATGACAGGGAAGAGTGTTAACGTTGTGCAAACCGAACGATGTGTCCTGTATAAGGAATCAAATGTGGAGTATAACGCGCATCGAATTGTCTAGATAACACCAATAGCAGCGGAGATACGATCAATTAGATTTATTTGGCCTTGAAAATTTAAATACTATAATTGCATTGGATTTGACAGGGAAGGATGTTAACGTAGGGCAAACCGAACGATGTGCCCTGTATAAAGAATCAAATGTGGAGTATAACGCGCCCCGAATTGTCTTCGTAACCCCAATAGCAGCGGAGATACGATCAATTAGATTTATTTGGCCCTGAGAATTTAAGAATTATAATTGCTTTTAGTTGACAGGGAAGACAGTTAACGTAGGGCAAACCGAACGATGTGTCCTGTATAAAGAATCAAATGTGGAGTATAACGCTCCCCGAATTGTCTTCGTATCCCCAAAAGCAGCGGAGATACCATCAATTAGATTTATTTGGCCTTGAAAATTTAAATACTATAATTGCATTGGATTTGACATGGAAGAATGTTAACGTAGGGCAAATCGAACGATGTGCCCTGTATAAAGAATCAAATGTGGAGTATAACGTGCTGCGAATTCCCTAGATAACCCCAATAGCAGTGGAGACACGATCAATTAGATTTATTTGGCCCTGAAAATTTGAAAACTATAACTGCTTTTGATTTGACAGGGAAGAGTGTTAACATTGTGCAAACCGAACGATGTGTCCTGTATAAAGAATCAAATGTGTAGTATAACGCGCATCGAATTGCCTAGATAACCCCAATAGCAGCGGAGATACGATCAATTAGATTTATTTGGCCTTGAAAATGTAAATAATATAATTGCATTGCATATGACAGGAAGAGTTTTAACGTTGGGCAAACCGAACGATGTGTCCTGTATAAAGAATCAAATGTGGAGTATAACGCGCTCCGAAATGTCTTCGTAACCCCAAAAGCAGCGGAGATACGATCACTTAGATTTATTTGGCCTTGAAAATTTAAATAATATAATTGCATTGGGTTTGACAGGGAAGAGAGATAACGTAGGGCAAACCGAACGATTTGCCCTGTATAAAGAATCAAATGTGGAGTATAACACGATCCGAAATATCTTCGTAACCCCAATAGCAGCGGTGATACGATAAATTAGATTTATTTGGCCCTGAAAATCTAAATACTATAAATGCATTAGATTTGACAGGGAAGAATGTTAACGTAGGGCAAACCGAACGATGTGTCCTGTATAAAGAATCAAATGTGGAGTATAACGCGCATCGAATTGCCTTGATAACCCCAATAGCAGCGGAGATACGATCAATTAGATTTATTTGGCCTTGAAAATTTAAATACTATAATTGCACTGGATTTGACAGGGAAGGATGTTAACGTAGGGCAAACCGAACGATGTGCCCTGTATAAAGAATCTAATGTGGAGTATAACGCGCATCGAATTGCCTAGATAACCCCAATAGCAGTGGAGATACGATCAATTAGATTTATTTGGCCCTGAAAATTTAAAAACAATAATTGCTTTTGATTTGACAGGGAAGAATGTTAACGTAGGACAAACCGAACGATATGTCCTGTATAAAGAATCAAATGTGGCGTATAACGCGCTCTGAAATGTCTTCGTAACTCCAATAGCAGCGGAGACACGATCAATTAGATTTATTCGGCCTTGAAAATTTAAATAATATACTTGCATTGCATATGACAGGGAAGAGTGTTAACGTTGGGCAAACCGAACGATGTGTCCTGTATAAAGAATCAAATGTGGAGTATAACGCGCTGCGAATTGCCTAGATAACCCCAATAGCAGTGGAGACACGATCAATTAGATTTATTTGGCCTTGAAAATTTAAAAACTATAATTGCCTTTGATTTCTCAGGGAAGACAGTTAACGTAGGGCAAACCGAACGATGTGTCCTGTATAAAGAATCAAATGTGGAGTACAACGCGCATCGAATTGCCTAGATAACCCCAATAGCAGCGGAGATACGATCAAATAGATTTATTTGGCCTTGAAAATTTAAAAACTATAATTGCGTTAGAGTTGACAGGGAAGAATGTTAACGTAGGGCAAATCGAACGATGTGCCCTGTATAAAGAATTAAATGTGGAGTATAACGCGCTGCGAATTGCCTAGATATCCCCAATAGCAGTGGATACACGATCAATTAGATTTATTTGGCCCTGAAAATTTGAAAACTATAATTGCTTTTGATTTGACAGGGAAGACAGTTAACGTAGGGCAAACTGAACGATGTGTCCTGTATAAAGAATCAAATGTGGAGTATAACGCGCTACGAATTGCCAAGATGTCCCCAATAGCAGCGGAGATACGATCAATTAGATTTATTTGGCCTTGAAAATTTAAAGACTATAATTGATTTTGATTTGACAGGGAAGAATGTTAACATTGTGCAAACCGAACGATGTGTCCTGTATAAAGAATCAAATGTGGAGTATAACGCGATCCGAAATGTCTTCGTAACCCCAAGAGCAGCGGAGATACGAACAATTAGATTTTTTTGGCCTTGAAAATTTAAATAATATAATTGCATTGGATTTGACAGGGAAGAATGTTAACGTAGGGCAAACCGAACGATGTGCCCTGTATAAAGAATCAAATGTGGAGTATAACGCGCTGCGAATTGCCTAGATATCCCCAATAGCAGCGGTGATACGATCAATTAGATTTATTTGGCCTTGAAAATTTAGATAATATAATTGCATTGCATATGACAGGGAAGAGTGTTGACGCTGGGCAAACCGAACGATGTGTCCTGTATAAAGAATCAAACGTGGAGTATAACGCGCCCCGAATTGTCTTCGTAACCCCAATAGCAGCGGTGATACGATAAATTAGATTTATTTGGCCCTGAAAATCTAAATACTATAAATGCATTAGATTTGACAGGGAAGAATGTTAACGGAGGGCAAACCGAACGATGTGCTCTGTATAAAGAATCAAATGTGGAGTACAACGCGCTGCGAATTGCCTAGATATCCCCAATAGCAGCGGTGATACGATAAATTAGATTTATTTGGCCTTGAAAATTTAAAAACTATAATTGCTATTGATTTGACAGGGAAGACAGTTAACGTAGGGCAAACTGAACGATGTGTCCTGTATAAAGTGTCAAATGTGGAGTATAAGGCGCCCCGAATTGTCTTCGTAACCGCAAAAGCAGCGGAGATACGATCAATTAGATTTATTTGGCCTTGAAAATTTAAATAACATAATTGCATTGCATATGACAGGGAAGAGTGTTAACGTTGGGCAAACCGAACGATGTGTCCTGTATAAGGAATCAAATGTGGAGTATAACGCGCATCGAATTGTCTAGATGACACCAATAGCAGCGGAGATACGATCATTTAGATTTATTTGCCCATGAAAATTTAAAAACTATAATTGCATTGGATTTGACACGGAAGAGAGTTAACGTAGGGCAAACCGAACGATGTGTCCTGTATAAAGAATCAAATGTGGAGTATAACGCGCATCGAATTGCCTGCATAACCCCAATAGCAGCGGAGATACGATCAAATAGATTTATTTGGCCTTGAAAATTTAAAAACTATAATTGCTTTTGATTTCACAGGGAAGACAGTTAACGTAGGGCAAACCGAACGATGTGTCCTGTATAAAGAATCAAATGTGGAGTATAGCGCGCCCCGAATTGTCTTCCTAACCCCAATAGCAGCGGAGATACGATCATTTAGATTTATTTGCCCTTGAAAATTTAAAAACTATAATTGCATTGGATTTGACACGGAAGAGAGTTAACGTAGGGCAAACCCACCGATTTGCCCTGTATAAAGAATCAAATGTGGAGTATAACGCGCTGCGAATTGCCTAGATATCCCCAATAGCAGTGGAGACACGATCAATTAGAATTATTTGGCCCCGAAAATTTAAAAACTACAATTGCTTTTGATTTGACAGGGAAGAGAGTTAACATTGTGCAAACGGAACGATGTGTCCCGTATAAAGAATCAAATGTGGAGTGTAACGCGATCCGAATTGTCTTCGTAACCCCAATAGCAGCGGAGATACGATCAATTAGATTTATTTGCCTTTGAAAATTTAAAAACTATAATTGCATTGAATTTGACACGGAAGAGAGTTAACGTAGGGCAAACCCACCGATTTGCCCTGTATAAAGAATCAAATGTGGAGTATAACGCGCTACGAATTGCCAAGATGTCCCCAATAGCAGCGGAGATACGATCAATTAGATTTATTTGGCCTTGAAAATTTAAAAACTATAATTGCTTTTGATTTCACAGGGAAGACAGTTAACGTAGGGCAAACCGAACGATGTGTCCTGTATAAAGAATAAAATGTGGAGTATAACGCGCATCGAATTGCCTAGATAACCCCAATAGCAGCGGAGATACGATCAATTAGATTTATTTGGCCTTGAGAATTTAAAAACTATAATTGCTTTTGATTTGACAGGGAAGAATGTTAACATTGTGCAAACCGAACGATGTGTCCTGTATAAAGAATCAAATGTGGAGTATAACGCGATCCGAAATGTCTTCGTAACCCCAATAGCAGCGGAGATACGAACAATTAGATTTTTTTGGCCTTGAAAATTTAAATAATATAATTGCATTGGACTTGACAGGGAAGAATGTTGACGTAGGGCAAACCGAACGATGTGCCCTGTATAAAGAATCAAATGTGGAGAATAACGCGCTGCGAATTGCCTAGATATCCCCAATAGCAGTGGAGACACGATCAATTAGATTTATTTGGCCCTGAAAATTTGAAAACTATAATTGCTTTTGATTTGACAGGGAAGACAGTTAACGTAGGGCAAACTGAACGATGTGTCCTGTATAAAGAATCAAATGTGGAGTATAACGCGCTACGAATTGCCAAGATGTCCCCAATAGCAGCGGAGATACGATCAATTAGATTTATTTGGCCTTGAAAATTTAAAGACTATAATTGATTTTGATTTGACAGGGAAGAATGTTAACATTGTGCAAACCGAACGATGTGTCCTGTATAAAGAATCAAATGTGGAGTATAACGCGATCCGAAATGTCTTCGTAACTCCAATAGCAGCGGAGACACGATCAATTAGATTTATTCGGCCTTGAAAATTTAAATAATATAATTGCATTGCATATGACAGGGAAGTGTGTTAACGTAGGGCAAACCGAACGATGTGTCCTGTATAAAGAATCAAATGTGGAATATAACGCGCATCGAATTGTCTAGATAACCCCAATAGCAGCGGAGATACGATCAATTAGATTTATTTGTCCTTGAAAATTTAAAAACTATAATTGCATTAGAGTTGACAGGGAAGAATGTTAACGTAGGGCAAATCGAACGATGTGCCCTGTATAAAGAATCAAATGTGGAGTATAACGCGCTGCGAATTGCCTAGATATCCCCAATAGCAGTGGAGACACGATCAATTAGAATTATTTGGCCCCGAAAATTTAAAAACTACAATTGCTTTTGATTTGACAGGGAAGAGAGTTAACATTGTGCAAACGGAACGATGTGTCCCGTATAAAGAATCAAATGTGGAGTGTAACGCGATCCGAATTGTCTTCGTAACCCCAATAGCAGCGGAGATACGATCAATTAGATTTATTTGCCCTTGAAAATTTAAAAACTATAATTGCATTGAATTTGACACGGAAGAGAGTTAACGTAGGGCAAACCCACCGATTTGCCCTGTATAAAGAATCAAATGTGGAGTATAACGCGCTACGAGTTGCCAAGATGTCCCCAATAGCAGCGGAGATACGATCAATTAGATTTATTTGGCCTTGAAAATTTAAAAACTATAATTGCTTTTGATTTGACAGGGAAGAATGTTAACATTGTGCAAACCGAACGATGTATCCTGTATAAAGAATCAAATGTGGAGTATAACGCGATCCGAAATGTCTTCGTAACCCCAATAGCAGCGGAGATACGAACAATTAGATTTTTTTGGCCTTGAAAATTTAAATAATATAATTGCATTGGACTTGACAGGGAAGAATGTTAACGTAGGGCAAACCGAACGATGTGCCCTGTATAAAGAATCAAATGTGGAGAATAACGCGCTGCGAATTGCCTAGATATCCCCAATAGCAGTGGAGACACGATCAATTAGATTTATTTGGCCCTGAAAATTTAAAAACTATAATTGCTTTTGATTTGACAGGGAAGAGTGTTAACATTGTGCAAACCGAACGATGTGCCCTGTATAAAGAATCAAATGTGGAGTATAACGCGCTGCGAATTGCCTAGATATCCCCAATAGCAGTGGATACACGATCAATTAGATTTATTTGGCCCTGAAAATTTGAAAACTATAATTGCTTTTGATTTGATAGGGAAGACAGTTAACGTAGGGCAAACCGAACGATGTGTCCTGTATAAAGAATCAAATGTGGAATATAACGCGCATCGAATTGTCTAGATAACCCCAATAGCAGCGGAGATACGATCAATTAGATTTATTTGTCCTTGAAAATTTAAAAACTATAATTGCATTAGAGTTGACAGGGAAGAATGTTAACGTAGGGCAAATCGAACGATGTGCCCTGTATAAAGAATCAAATGTGGAGTATAACGCGCTGCGAATTGCCTAGATATCCCCAATAGCAGTGGATACACGATCAATTAGATTTATTTGGCCCTGAAAATTTGAAAACTATAATTGCTTTTGATTTGACAGGGAAGACAGTCAACGTAGGGCAAACCGAACGATGTGTCCTGTATAAAGAATCAAATGTGGAGTATAGCGCGCCCCGAATTGTCTTCCTAACCCCAATAGCAGCGGAGATACGATCATTTAGATTTATTTGCCCTTGAAAATTTAAAAACTATAATTGCATTGGATTTGACACGGAAGAGAGTTAACGTAGGGCAAACCCACCGATTTGCCCTGTATAAAGAATCAAATGTGGAGTATAACGCGCTGCGAATTGCCTAGATATCCCCAATAGCAGTGGAGACACGATCAATTAGAATTATTTGGCCCCGAAAATTTAAAAACTACAATTGCTTTTGATTTGACAGGGAAGAGAGTTAACATTGTGCAAACGGAACGATGTGTCCCGTATAAAGAATCAAATGTGGAGTGTAACGCGATCCGAATTGTCTTCGTAACCCCAATAGCAGCGGAGATACGATCAATTAGATTTATTTGCCCTTGAAAATTTAAAAACTATAATTGCATTGAATTTGACACGGAAGAGAGTTAGCGTAGGGCAAACCCACCGATTTGCCCTGTATAAAGAATCAAATGTGGAGTATAACGCGCTACGAATTGCCAAGATGTCCCCAATAGCAGCGGAGATACGATCAATTAGATTTATTTGGCCTTGAAAATTTAAAAACTATAATTGCTTTTGATTTGACAGGGAAGAATGTTAACATTGTGCAAACCGAACGATGTGTCCTGTATAAAGAATCAAATGTGGAGTATAACGCGATCCGAAATGTCTTCGTAACCCCAATAGCAGCGGATATACGAACAATTAGATTTTTTTGGCCTTGAAAATTTAAATAATATAATTGCATTGGACTTGACAGGGAAGAATGTTAACGTAGGGCAAACCGAACGATGTGCCCTGTATAAAGAATCAAATGTGGAGAATAACGCGCTGCGAATTGCCTAGATATCCCCAATAGCAGTGGAGACACGATCAATTAGATTTATTTGGCCCTGAAAATTTAAAAACTATAATTGCTTTTGATTTGACAGGGAAGAGTGTTAACATTGTGCAAACCGAACGATGTGTCCCGTATAAAGAATCAAATGTGGAGTGTAACGCGATCCGAATTGTCTTCGTAACCCCAATGGCAGCGGAGATACGATCATTTAGATTTATTTGCCCTTGAAAATTTAAAAACTATAATTGCATTGGATTTGACACGGAAGAAAGTTAACGTAGGGCAAACCGAACGATGTGTACTGTATAAGGAATCAAATGTGGAGCATAACGCGCTCCGAAATGTCTTCGTAACTCCAATAGCAGCGGAGACACGATCAATTAGATTTATTCGGCCTTGAAAATTTAAATAATATAATTGCATTGCATATGACAGAGAAGTGTGTTAACGTAGGGCAAACCGAACGATGTGTCCTGTATAAAGAATCAAATGTGGAGTATAACGCGCATCGAATTGCCTAGATAAGCCCAATAGCAGCGGAGATACGATCAATTAGATTTATTTGGCCTTGAAAATTTAAAAACTACAATTGCTTTTGATTTCACAGGGAAGCCAGTTAACGTAGGGCAAACCGAACGATGTGTCCTGTATAAAGAATCAAATGTGGAGTATAACGCGCATCGAATTGCCTAGATAACCCCAATAGCAGCGGAGATACGATCAAATAGATTTATTTGGCCTTGAAAATTTAAAAACTATAATTGCTTTTGATTTCACAGGGAAGACAGTTAACGTAGGGCAAACCGAACGATGTATCCTGTATAAAGAATCAAATGTGGCGTATAACGCGCATCGAAATGCCTAGATAACCCCAATAGCAGCGGAGATACGATCAATTAGATTTATTTGGCCTTGAGAATTTAAAAACTATAATTGCATTGCATATGACAGGGAAGTGTGTCAACGTTGGGCAAACCGAACGATGTGTCCTGTATAAAGAATCAAATGTGGAGTATAACGCGCTGCGAATTGCCTAGATAACCCCAATAGCAGTGGAGACACGATCAATTAGATTTATTTGGCCTTGAAAATTTAAAAACTATAATTGCTTTTGATTTCACAGGGAAGACAGTTAACGTAGGGCAAACCGAACGATGTGTCCTGTATAAAGAATCAAATGTGGAGTATAACGCGCATCGAATTGCCTAGATAACCCCAATAGCAGCGGAGATACGATCAATTAGATTTATTTGGCCTTGAAAATTTAAAAACTATAATTGCATTAGAGTTGACAGGGAAGAATGTTAACGTAGGGCAAATCGAACGATGTGCCCTGTATAAAGAATCAAATGTGGAGTATAACGCGCTGCGAATTGCGTAGATATCCCCAATAGCAGCGGATACACGATCAATTAGATTTATTTGGCCCTGAAAATTTGAAAACTATAATTGCTTTTGATTTGACAGGGAAGACAGTTAACGTAGGGCAAACCGAACGATGTGTCCTGTATAAAGAATCAAATGTGGAGTATAACGCGCTACGAATTGCCAAGATGTCCCCAATAGCAGCGGAGATACGATCAATTAGATTTATTTGGCCTTGAATATTTAAATAATATAATTGCATTGCATATGACAGGGAAGAGTGTTAACGTTGGGCAAACCGAACGATGTGTCCTGTATAAAGAATCAAATGTGGAGTATAACGCGCCCCGAATTTTCTTCGTAACCACAATAGCAGCGGAGATACGATCAATTAGATTTATTTGGCCTTGAAAATTTAAAAACTATAATTGCATTAGATTTGACAGGGAAGAATGTTAACGTAGGGCAAATCGAACGATGTGCCCTGTATAAAGAATCAAATGTGGAGTATAACGCGCTGCGAATTGCCTAGATATCCCCAATAGCAGTGGAGACACGATCAATTAGATTTATTTGGCCCTGAAAATTCGAAAACTATAATTGCTTTTGATTTGACAGGGAAGACAGTTAACGTAGGGCAAATCGAACGATGTGTCCTGTATAGAGAATCAAATGTGGAGTATAACGCGCATCGAATTGCCTAGATAACCCCAATAGCAGCGGAGATACGATCATTTAGATTTATTTGCCCTTGAAAATTTAAAAACTATAATTGCATTGGATTTGACACGGAAGAGAGTTAACGTAGGGCAAACCCACCGATTTGCCCTGTATAAAGATTCAAATGTGGAGTATAACGCGCTACGAATTGCCAAGATGTCCCCAATAGCAGCGGAGATACGATCAATTAGATTTATTTGGCCTTGAAAATTTAAAAACTATAATTGCTTTTGATTTGACAGGGAAGAATGTTAACATTGTGCAAACCGAACGATGTGTCCTGTATAAAGAATCAAATGTGGAGTATAACGCGATCCGAAATGTCTTCGTAACCCCAACAGCAGCGGAGATACGAACAATTAGATTTTTTTGGCCTTCAAAATTTAAATAATATAATTGCATTGGATTTGACAGGGAAGAATGTTAACGTAGGGCAAACCGAACGATGTGCCCTGTATAAAGAATCAAATGTGGAGTATAACGCGCTGCGAATTGCCTAGATATCCCCAATAGCAGTGGAGACACGATCAATTAGATTTATTTGCACTGAAAATTTAAAAACTATAATTGCTTTTGATTTGACAGGGAAGAGTGTTAACATTGTGCAAACCGAACGATCATTTAGATTTATTTGCCCTTGAAAATTTAAAAACTATAATTGCATTGGATTTGACACGGAAGAAAGTTAACGTAGGGCAAACCGAACGATGTGTCCTGTATAAAGAATCAATTGTGGAGCATAACCCGCTCCGAAATGTCTTCGTAACTCCAATAGCAGCGGAGATACGATCAATTAGATTTATTTGGCCTTGAAAATTTAAATAATATAATTGCATTGCATATGACAGGGAAGAGTGTTAACGTTGGGCAAACCGAACGATGTGTCCTGTATAAAGAATCAAATATGGAGTATAACGCGCATCGAATTGCCTAGATAACCCCAATAGCAGCGGAGATACGATCAATTAGATTTATTTGGCGTTGAAAATTTAAATACTATAATTGCATTGGATTTGACAGGGAAGGATGTTAACGTAGGGCAAACCGAACGGTGTGCCCTGTATAACGAATCAAATGTGGAGTATAACGCGCCCCGAATTGTCTTCGTTACCCCAATAGCAGCGGAGATACGATCAATTAGATTTATTTGGCCCTGAGAATTTAAAAACTATAATTGCTTTTGATTTGACAGGGAAGAGTGTTAACATTGTGCAAAGCGAACGATGTGTCCTGTATAAAGAATTTAATGTGGAGTATAACGCGCATCGAATTGCCTAGATAACCCCAATAGCAGTGGAGATACGATCACTTAGATTTATTTGGCCCTGAAAATTTAAAAACAATAATTGCTTTTGATTTGACAGGGAAGAATGTTAACGTAGGACAAACCGAACGATTTGTCCTGTATAAAGAATCAAATGTGGAGTATAACGCGCTCTGCAATGTCTTCGTAACTCCAATAGCAGCGGAGACACGATCAATTAGATTTATTCGGCCTTGAAAATTTAAATAATATAATTGCATTGCATATGACAGGGAAGTGTGTTAACGTTGGGCAAACCGAACGATGTGTCCTGTATAAAGAATCAAATGTGGAGTATAACGCGCTGCGAATTGCCTAGATAACCCCAATAACAGTGGAGACACGATCAATTAGATTTATTTGGCCTTGAAAATTTAAAAACTATAATTGCTTTTGATTTCACAGGGAAGACAGTTAACGTAGGGCAAACCGAACTATGTGTCCTGTATAAAGAATCAAATGTGGAGTATAACTCGCATCGAATTGCCTAGATAACCCCAATAGCAGCGGAGATACGATCAAATAGATTTATTTGGCCTTGAAAATTTAAAAACTATAATTGCTTTTGATTTGACAGGGAAGACAGTTAACGTAGGGCAAACAGAACGATGTGTCCTGTATAAAGAATGAAATGTGGAGTATAACGCGCATCGAATTGCCTAGATAACCCCAATAGCAGCGGTGATACGATCAATTAGATTTATTTGGCCTTGAAAATTTAAAAACTGTAATTGCATTAGATTTGACAGGGAAGAATGTTAATGTAGGGCAAATCGAACGATGTGCCCTGTATAAAGATTCAAATGTGGAGTATAACGCGCCCCGAATTGTCTTCGTTACCCCAATAGCAGCGGAGATACGATCAATTAGATTTATTTGGCCCTGAGAATTTAAAAACTATAATTGCTTTTGATTTGACAGGGAAGAGTGTTAACATTGTGCAAAGCGAACGATGTGTCCTGTATAAAGAATTTAATGTGGAGTATAACGCGCATCGAATTGCCTAGATAACCCCAATAGCAGTGGAGATACGATCAATTAAATTTATTTGGCCCTGAAAATTTAAAAACAATAATTGCTTTTGATTTGACAGGGAAGAATGTTAACGTAGGACAAACCGAACGATTTGTCCTGTATAAAGAATCAAATGTGGAGTATAACGCGCTCTGAAATGTCTTCGTAACTCCAATAGCAGCGGAGACACGATCAATATGATTTATTCGGCCTTGAAAATTTAAATAATATAATTGCATTGCATATGACAGGGAAGTGTGTTAACGTTGGGCAAACCGAACGATGTGTCCTGTATAAAGAATCAAATGTGGAGTATAACGCGCTGCGAATTGCCTAGATAACCGCAATAACAGTGGAGACACGATCAATTAGATTTATTTGGCCTTGAAAATTTAAAAACTATAATTGCTTTTGATTTCACAGGGAAGACAGTTAACGTAGGGCAAACCGAACTATGTGTCCTGTATAAAGAATCAAATGTGGAGTATAACGCGCCCCGAATTGTCTTTGTAACCCCAATAGCAGCGGTGATACGATCAATTAGATTTATTTGGCCTTGAATATTTAAATAATATAATTGCATTGCATATGACAGGGAAGAGTGATAACGTTGGGCAAACCGAACGATGTGTCCTGTATAAAGAATCAAATGTGGTGTATAACGCGTCCCGAATTTTCTTCGTAACCCCAATAGCAGCGGAGATACGATCAATTAGATTTATTTGGCCTTGAAAATATAAATACTATAATTGCATTAGATTTGACAGGGAAGAATGTTAACGTAGGGCAAACCGAACGATGTGCCCTGTATAAAGAATCAAATGTGGAGTATAACGAGCTGCGAATTGCCTAGATATCCCCAATAGCAGTGGAGACACGATCAATTAGATTTATTTGGCCCTGAAAATTTAAAAAATATAATTGCTTTTGATTTGACAGGGAAGAGTGTTAACGTTGGGCAAACCGAACGATGTGTCCTGTATAAAGAATCAAATGTGGAGTATAACGCGCATCGAATTGCCTAGATAACCTCAATAGCAGCGGAGATACGATCAATTAGATTTATTTGGCCCTGAAAATTTAAAAACTATAATTGCTTTTGATTTGACAGGGAAGACAGTTAACGTAGGGCAATCCGAACAATGTGTCCTGTATAAAGAATCAAATGTGGAGTATAACGCGCTCTGAAATGTCTTCGTAACTCCAATAGCAGCGGAGACACGATCAATTAGATTTATTCGGCCTTGAAAATTTAAATAATATAATTGCATTGCATATGACAGGGAAGAGTGTTAACGTTGGGCAAACCGAACGATGTGTCCTGTATAAAGAATCAAATGTGGAGTATAACGCGCTGCGAATTGCCTAGATAACCCCAATAGCAGTGGAGACACGATCAATTAGATTTATTTGGCCCTGAAAATTTTAAAACTATTATTGCTTTTGATTTGACAGGGAAGAGTGTTAACATTGTGCAAACCGAACGATGTGTCCTGTATAAAGAATGAAATGTGGAGTGTAACGCGCCCCGAATTGTCTTCGTAACCGCAAAAGCAGCGGAGATACGATCAATTAGATTTATTTGGCCTTGAAAATTTAAATACTATAATTGCATTAGATTTGACAGGGAAGAATGTTAACGTAGGGCAAACCGAACGATGTGCCCTGTATAAAGAATCAAATGTGGAGTATAACGCGCATCGAATTGTCTAGATAACCCCAATGGCAGCGGAGATACGATCAATTAGATTTATTTGGCCTTGAAAATTTAAATTCTATAATTGCATTGGATTTGACAGGGAAGGATGTTAACGTAGGGCGAACCGAACGATGTGCCCTGTATGAAGAATCAAATGTGGAGTACAACGCGCCCCGAATTGTCTTCGTAACCCCAATAGCAGCGGAGATACGATCAATTAGATTTATTTGGCCCTTAGAATTTAAAAACTATAATTGCTTTTAGTTGACAGGGAAGACAGTTAACGTAGGGCAAACCGGACGATGTGTCCTGTATAAAGAATCAAATGTGGAGTATAACGCGCCCCGAATTGTCTTCGTAACCCCAAAAGCAGCGGAGACACGATCAATTAGATTTATTTGGCCTTGAAAATTTAAATAATATAATTGCATTGCATATGATAGGGAAGAGTGTTAACGTTGGGCAAACCGAACGATGTGTCCAGTATAAAGAATCAAATGTGGAGTATAACGCGCATCGAATTGCCTAGATAACCCCAATAGCAGCGGAGATACGATCAATTAGATTTATTTGGCCTTGAAAATTTAAATACTATAATTGCATTGGATTTGACAGGGAAGGATGTTAACGTAGGGCAAACCGAACGATGTGCCCTGTATAAAGAATCAAATGTGGAGTATAACGCGCCCCGA
Organism: Bombus lapidarius; assembly: GCA_936014575.1. Classification (NCBI taxonomy): domain Eukaryota; kingdom Metazoa; phylum Arthropoda; class Insecta; order Hymenoptera; family Apidae; genus Bombus; species Bombus lapidarius. The sequence goes on from CAKXZU010000126.1 coordinate 274,672, forward strand.
TTTGTCTTCGTTACCCCAATAGCAGCGGAGATACGATCAATTAGATTTATTTGGCCCTGAGAATTTAAAAACTATAATTGCTTTTGATTTGACAGGGAAGAATGTTAACGTAGGACAAACCGAACAATATGTCCTGTACAAAGAATCAAATGTGGAGTATAACGAGCTGCGAATTGCCTAGATAACCCCAATAGCAGCGGAGATACGATCAAATAGATTTATTTGGCCTTGAAAATTTAAAAACTATAATTGCTTTTGATTTCACAGGGAAGACAGTTAACGTAGGGCAAACCGAACGATGTGTCCTGTATAAAGAATCAAATGTGGAGTATAACGCGCATCGAATTGCCTAGATAACCCCAATAGCAGCGGAGATACGATCAATTAGATTTATTTGGCCTTGAAAATTTAAAAACTATAATTGCATTAGATTTGACAGGGAAGAATGTTAACGTAGGGCAAATCGAACGATGTGCCCTGTATATAGAATCAAATGTGGAGTATAACGCGCTGCGAATTGCCTAGATAACCCCAATAGCAGTGGGGACACGATCAATTAGATTTATTTGGCCTTGAAAATTTAAAAACTATAATTGCTTTTGATTTGTCAGGGAAGACAGTTAACGTAGGGCAAACCGAGCGATGTGTCCTGTATAAAGAATCAAATGTGGAGTATAACGCGCATCGAATTGCCTAGATAACCCCAATAGCAGTGGGGACACGATCAATTAGATTTATTTGGCCTTGAAAATTTAAAAACTATAATTGCTTTTGATTTGTCAGGGAAGACAGTTAACGTAGGGCAAACCGAACGATGTGTCCTGTATAAAGAATCAAATGTGGAGTATAACGCGCATCGAATTGCCTAGATAACCCCAATAGCAGCGGAGATACGATCAAATAGATTTATTTGGCCTTGAAAATTTAAAAACTATAATTGCATTAGATTTGACAGGGAAGAATGTTAACGTAGGGCAAATCGAACGATGTGCCCTGTATAAAGAATCAAATGTGGAGCATAACGCGCTCCGAACTGTCTTCGTAACTCCAATAGCAGCGGAGATACGATCAATTAGATTTATTTGGCCTTGAAAATATAAATAATATAATTGCATTGCATATGACAGGGAAGAGTGTTAACGTTGGGCAAACCGAACGATGTGTCCTGTATAAAGAATCAAATGTGGAGTATAACGCGCATCGAATTGCCTAGATAACCCCAATAGCAGCGGAGATACGATCAATTAGATTTATTTGGCGTTGAAAATTTAAATACTATAATTGCATTGGATTTGACACGGAAGGATGTTAACGTAGGGCAAACCGAACGATGTGCCCTGTATAAAGAATCAAATGTGGAGTATAACGCGCATCGAATTGCCTAGATAACCCCAATAGCAGTGGAGATACGATCAATTAGATTTATTTGGCCCTGAAAATTTAAAAACAATAATTGCTTTTGATTTGACAGGGAAGAATGTTAACGTAGGACAAACCGAACGATTTGTCCTGTATAAAGAATCAAATGTGGAGTATAACGCGCTCTGAAATGTCTTCGTAACTCCAATAGCAGCGGAGACACGATCAATTAGATTTATTCGGCCTTAAAAATTTAAATAATATAATTGCATTGCATATGACAGGGAAGTGTGTTAACGTTGGGCAAACCGAACGGGTGTGTCCTGTATAAAGAATCAAATGTGGAGTATAACGCGCTGCGAATTGCCTAGATAACCCCAATAGCAGTGGAGACACGATCAATTAGATTTATTTGGCCTTGAAAATTTAAAAACTATAATTGCTTTTGATTTCACAGAGAAGACAGATAACGTAGGGCAAACCGAACGATGTGTCCTGTATAAAGAATCAAATGTGGAGTATAACGCGCATCGAATTGCCTAGATAACCCCAATAGCAGCGGAGATACGATCAAATAGATTTATTTGGCCTTGAAAATTTAAAAACTATAATTGCTTTTGATTTCACAGGGAAGACAGTTAACGTAGGGCATACCGAACGATGTGTCCTGTATAAAGAATCAAATGTGGAGTATAACGCGCATCGAATTGCCTAGATAACCCCAATAGCAGCGGAGATACGATCAATTAGATTTATTTGGCCTTGAAAATTTAAAAACTATAATTGCTTTTGATTTCACAGGGAAGACAGTTAACGTAGGGCAAACCGAAAGATGTGTCCTGTATAAAGAATCAATTGTGGAGCATAACGTGCTCCGAAATGTCTTCGTAACTCCAATAGCAGCGGTGATACGATCAATTAGATTTATTTGGCCTTGAAAATTTAAAAACTATAATTGCTTTTGATTTCTCAGGGATGACAGTTAACGTAGGGCAATCCGAACGATGTGTCCTGTATAAAGAATCAAATGTGGAGTATAACGCGCTGCGAATTGCCTAGATATCCCCAATAGCAGTGGAGACACGATCAATTAGATTTATTTGGCCCTGAAAATTTGAAAACTATAATTGCTTTTGATTTGACAGGGAAGACAGTTAACGTAGGGCAAACCGAACGATGTGTCCTGTATACAGAATCAAATGTGGAGCATAACGCGCTCCGAAATGTCTTCGTAACTCCAATGGCAGCGGAGATACGATCAATTAGATTTATTTGGCCTTGAAAATATAAATAATATAATTGCATTGCATATGACAGGGAAGAGTGTTAACGTTGGGCAAACCGAACGATGTGTCCTGTATAAAGAATCAAATGTGGAGTATAACGCGCATCGAATTGCCTAGATAACCCCAATAGCAGCGGAGATACGATCAATTAGATTTATTTGGCGTTGAAAATTTAAATACTATAATTGCATTGGATTTGACAGGGAAGGATGTTAAACACACTCTATCAGATTGATGTGCCCTGTATAAAGAATCAAATGTGGAGTATAACGCGCATCGAATTGCCTAGATAACCCCAATAGCAGTGGAGATACGATCAATTAGATTTATTTGGTCCTGAAAATTTAAAAACAATAATTGCTTTTGATTTGACAGGGAAGAATGTTAACGTAGGGCAAATCGAACGATGTGCCCTGTATAAAGAATCAAATGTGGAGAAAACGCGCTCCGAAATGTCTTCGTAACTCCAATAGCAGCGGAGATACGACCAATTAGATTTATTTGGCCTTGAAAATATAAATAATATAATTGCATTGCATATGACAGGGAAGAGTTTTAACGTTGGGCAAACCGAACGATGTGTCCTGTATAAAGAATCAAATGTGGAGTATAACGCGCATCGAATTGCCTAGATAACCCCAATAGCAGCGGAGATACGATCAATTAGATTTATTGGCGTTGAAAATTTAAATACTATAATTGCATTGGATTTGACAGGGAAGGATGTTAACGTAGGGCAAACCGAACGATGTGCCCTGTATAAAGAGTCAAATGTGGAGTATAACGCGCATCGAATTGCCTAGATAACCCCAATAGCAGTGGAGATACGATCAATTAGATTTATTTGGCCCTGAAAATTTAAAAACAATAATTGCTTTTGATTTGACAGGGAAGACAGTTAACGTAGGGCAAACCGAAAGATGTGTCCTGTATAAAGAATCAATTGTGGAGCATAACGCGCTCCGAAATGTCTTCGTAACTCCAATAGCAGCGGTGATACGATCAATTAGATTTATTTGGCCTTGAAAATTTAAAAACTATAATTGCTTTTGATTTCTCAGGAATGACAGTTAACGTAGGGCAAACCGAACGATGTGTCCTGTATAAAGAATCAAATGTGGAGTATAACGCGCTGCGAATTGCCTAGATATCCCCAATAGCAGTGGAGACACGATCAATTAGATTTATTTGGCCCTGAAAATTTGAAAACTATAATTGCTTTTGATTTGACAGGGAAGACAGTTAACGTAGGGCAAACCGTACGATGTGTCCTGTATACAGAATCAAATGTGGAGCATAACGCGCTCCGAAATGTCTTCGTAACTCCAATGGCAGCGGAGATACGATCAATTAGATTTATTTGGCCTTGAAAATATAAATAATATAATTGCATTGCATATGACAGGGAAGAGTGTTAACGTTGGGCAAACCGAACGATGTGTCCTGTATAAAGAATCAAATGTGGAGTATAACGCGCATCGAATTGCCTAGATAACCCCAATAGCAGCGGAGATACGATCAATTAGATTTATTTGGCGTTGAAAATTTAAATACTATAATTGCATTGGATTTGACAGGGAAGGATGTTAACGTAGGGCAGACCGAACGATGTGCCCTGTATAAAGAATCAAATGTGGAGTATAACGCGCATCGAATTGCCTAGATAACCCCAATAGCAGTGGAGATACGATCAATTAGATTTATTTGGTCCTGAAAATTTAAAAACAATAATTGCTTTTGATTTGACAGGGAAGAATGTTAACGTAGGGCAAATCGAACGATGTGCCCTGTATAAAGAATCAAATGTGGAGAAAACGCGCTCCGAAATGTCTTCGTAACTCCAATAGCAGCGGAGATACGACCAATTAGATTTATTTGGCCTTGAAAATATAAATAATATAATTGCATTGCATATGACAGGGAAGAGTGTTAACGTTGGGCAAACCGAACGATGTGTCCTGTATAAAGAATCAAATGTGGAGTATAACGCGCATCGAATTGCCTAGATAACCCCAATAGCAGCGGAGATACGATCAATTAGATTTAATTGGCGTTGAAAATTTAAATACTATAATTGCATTGGATTTGACAGGGAAGGATGTTAACGTAGGGCAAACCGAACGATGTGCCCTGTATAAAGAGTCAAATGTGGAGTATAACGCGCATCGAATTGCCTAGATAACCCCAATAGCAGTGGAGATACGATCAATTAGATTTATTTGGCCCTGAAAATTTAAAAACAATAATTGCTTTTGATTTGACAGGGAAGAATGTTAACGTAGGACAAACCGAACGATTTGTCCTGTATAAAGAATCAAATGTGGAGTATAACGCGCTCTGAAATGTCTTCGTAACTCCAATAGCAGCGGAGACACGATCAATTAGATTTATTCGGCCTTAAAAATTTAAATAATATAATTGCATTGCATATGACAGGGAAGTGTGTTAACGTTGGGCAAACCGAACGATGTGTCCTGTATAAAGAATCAAATGTGGAGTATAACGCGCATCGAATTGCCTAGATAACCCCAATAGCAGCGGAGATACGATCAATTAGATTTATTTGGCGTTGAAAATTTAAATACTATAATTGCATTGGATTTGACAGGGAAGGATGTTAACGTAGGGCAAACCGAACGATGTGCCCTGTATAAAGAATCAAATGTGGAGTATAACGCGCATCGAATTGCCTAGATAACCCCAATAGCAGTGGAGATAAGATCAATTAGATTTATTTGGCCCTGAAAATTTAAAAACAATAATTGCTTTTGATTTGACAGGGAAGAATGTTAACGTAGGACAAACCGAACGATTTGTCCTGTATAAAGAATCAAATGTGGAGTATAACGCGCTCTGAAATGTCTTCGTAACTCCAATAGCAGCGGAGACACGATCAATTAGATTTATTCGGCCTTAAAAATTTAAATAATATAATTGCATTGCATATGACAGGGAAGTGTGTTAACGTTGGGCAAACCGAACGATGTGTCCTGTATAAAGAATCAAATGTGGAGTATAACGCGCTGCGAATTGCCTAGATAACCCCAATAGCAGTGGAGACACGATCAATTAGATTTATATGGCCTTGAAAATTTAAAAACTATAATTGCTTTTGATTTCACAGGGAAGACAGATAACGTAGGGCAAACCGAACGATGTGTCCTGTATAAAGAATCAAATGTGGAGTATAACGCGCATCGAATTGCCTAGATAACCCCAATAGCAGCGGAGATACGATCAAATATATTTATTTGGCCTTGAAAATTTAAAAACTATAATTGCTTTTGATTTCACAGGGAAGACAGTTAACGTAGGGCAAACCGAACGATGTGTCCTGTATAAAGAATCAAATGTGGAGTATAACGCGCATCGAATTGCCTAGATAACCCCAATAGCAGCGGAGATATGATCAATTAGATTTATTTGGCCTTGAAAATTTAAAAACTATAATTGCTTTTGATTTCACAGGGAAGACAGTTAACGTAGGGGAAACCGAAAGATGTGTCCTGTATAAAGAATCAATTGTGGAGCATAACGCGCTCCGAAATGTCTTCGTAACTCCAATAGCAGCGGAGATACGATCAATTAGATTTATTTGGCCTTGAAAATTTAAAAACTATAATTGCATTAGATTTGACAGGGAAGAATGTTAACGTAGGGCAAATCGAACGATGTGCCCTGTATAAAGAATCAAATGTGGAGTATAACGCGCTGCGAATTGCCTAGATAACCCCAATAGCAGCGGAGAAACGATCAATTAGATTTATTTGGCCTTGAAAATTTAAAAACTATAATTACATTAGATTTGACAGGGAAGAATGTTAACGTAGGGCAAATCGAACGATGTGCCCTGTATAAAGAATCAAATGTGGAGCATAACGTGCTCCGAAATGTCTTCGTAACTCCAATAGCAGCGGAGATACGATCAATTAGATTTATTTGTCCTTGAAAATTTAAATAATATAATTGCATTGCATATGACAGGGAAGAGTGTTAACGTTGGGCAAACCGAACGATGTGTCCTGTATAAAGAATCAAATGTGGAGTATAACGCGCCCCGAATTGTCTTTGTAACCCCAATAGCAGCGGTGATACGATCAATTAGATTTATTTGGCCTTGAAAATTTAAATAATATAATTGCATTGCATATGACAGGGAAGAGTGTTAACGTTGGGCAAACCGAACGATGTGTCCTGTATAAAGAATCAAATGTGGAGTACAACGCGCCCCGAATTTTCTTCGTAACCCCAATAGCAGCGGAGATACGATCAATTGGATTTATTTGGCCTTGAAAATTTAAATACTATAATTGCATTAGATTCGACAGTGAAGAATGTTAACGTAGGGCAAACCGAACGATGTGCCCTGTATAAAGAATCAAATGTGGAGTATAACGCGCTGCGAATTGCCTAGATAACCCCAATAGCAGTGGAGACACGATCAATTAGATTTATTTGGCCTTGAAAATTTAAAAACTATAATTGCTTTTGATTTCTCAGGGATGACAGTTAACGTAGGGCAAACCGAACGATGTGTCCTGTATAAAGAATCAAATGTGGAGCATAACGCGCTCCGAAATGTCTTCGTAACTCCAATAGCAGCGGAGATACGATCAATTAGATTTATTTGGCCTTGAAAATATAAACAATATAATTGCATTGCATATGACAGGGAAGAGTGTTAACGTTGGGCAAACCGAACGATGTGTCCTGTATAAAGAATGAAATGTGGAGTATAACGCGCATCGAATTGCCTAGATAACCCCAATAGCAGCGGAGATACGATCAATTAGATTTATTTGGCGTTGAAAATTTAAATACTATAATTGCATTGGATTTGACAGGGAAGGATGTTAACGTAGGGCAAACCGAACGATGTGCCCTGTATAAAGAATCAAATGTGGAGTATAACGCGCATCGAATTGCCTAGATATCCCCAATAGCAGTGGAGACACGATCAATTAGATTTATTTGGCCCTGAAAATTTGAAAACTATAATTGCTTTTGATTTGACAGGGAAGACAGTTAACGTAGGGCAAACCGAACGATGTGTCCTGTATAAAGAATCAAATGTGGAGCATAACGCGCTCCGAAATGTCTTCGTAACTCCAATAGCAGCGGAGATACGATCAATTAGATTTATTTGGCCTTGAAAATATAAATAATATAATTGCATTGCATATGACAGGGAAGAGTGTTAACGTTGGACAAACCGAACGATGTGTCCTGTATAAAGAATCAAATGTGGAGTATAACGCGCATCGAATTGCCTAGATAACCCCAATAGCAGCGGAGATACGATCAATTAGATTTATTTGGCGTTGAAAATTTAAATACTATAATTGCATTGGATTTGACAGGGAAGGATGTTAACGTAGGGCAAACCGAACGATGTGCCCTGTATAAAGAATCAAATGTGGAGTATAACGCGCATCGAATTGCCTAGATAACCCCAATAGCAGTGGAGATACGATCAATTAGATTTATTTGGCCCTGAAAATTTAAAAACAATAATTGGTTATGATTTGACAGGGAAGAATGTTAACGTAGGACAAACCGAACGATTTGTCCTGTATAAAGAATCAAATGTGGAGTATAACGCGCTCTGAAATGTCTTCGTAACTCCAATAGCAGCGGAGACACGATCAATTAGATTTATTCGGCCTTAAAAATTTAAATAATATAATTGCATTGCATATGACAGGGAAGTGTGTTAACGTTGGGCAAACCGAACGATGTGTCCTGTATAAAGAATCAAATGTGGAGTATAACGCGCATCGAATTGCCTAGATAACCCCAATAGCAGCGGAGATACGATCAATTAGATTTATTTGGCGTTGAAAATTTAAATACTATAATTGCATTGGATTTGACAGGGAAGGATGTTAACGTAGGGCAAACCGAACTATGTGTCCTGTATAAAGAATCAAATGTGGAGTATAACGCGCCCCGAATTGTCTTTGTAACCCCAATAGCAGCGGTGATACGATCAATTAGATTTATTTGGCCTTGAATATTTAAATAATATAATTGCATTGCATATGACAGGGAAGAGTGATAACGTTGGGCAAACCGAACGATGTGTCCTGTATAAAGAATCAAATGTGGTGTATAACGCGTCCCGAATTTTCTTCGTAACCCCAATAGCAGCGGAGATACGATCAATTAGATTTATTTGGCCTTGAAAATTTAAATACTATAATTGCATTAGATTTGACAGGGAAGAATGTTAACGTAGGGCAAACCGAACGATGTGCCCTGTATAAAGAATCAAATGTGGAGTATAACGAGCTGCGAATTGCCTAGATATCCCCAATAGCAGCGGAGATACGATCAATTAGATTTATTTCGCCTTGAAAATTTAAAAACTATAATTACATTAGATTAGACAGTTAAGAATGTTAACGTAGGGCAAATCGAACGATGTGCCCTGTATAAAGAATCAAATGTGGAGCATAACGCGCTCCGAAATGTCTTCGTAACTCCAATAGCAGCGGAGATACGATCAATTAGATTTATTTGGCCTTGAAAATTTAAATAATATAATTGCATTGCATATGACAGGGAAGAGTGTTAACGTTGGGCAAACCGAACGATGTGTCCTGTATAAAGAATCAAATGTGGAGTATAAAGCGCCCCGAATTGTCTTTGTAACCCCAATAGCAGCGGTGATACGATCAGTTAGATTTATTTGGCCTTGAAAATTTAAATAATATAATTGCATTGCATATGACAGGGAAGAGTGTTAACGTTGGGCAAACCGAACGATGTGTCCTGTATAAAGAATCAAATGTGGAGTATAACGCGCCCCGAATTTTCTTCGTAACCCCAATAGCAGCGGAGATACGATCAATTGGATTTATTTGGCCTTGAAAATATAAATAATTTTATTGCATTGCATATGACAAGGAAGAGTGTTAACATTGTGCAAACCGAACGATGTGTCCTGTATAAAGAATCAAATGTGGAGTATAACGCGCTGCGAATTGCCTAGATAACCCCAATAGCAGTGGAGGTACGACCAATTAGATTTATTCGGCCTTGAAAATTTAAATAATATAACTGCATTACATATGACAGGGAAGAGTGTTAACGTTGGGCCAACCGAACGATGTGTCCTGTATAAAGAATCAAATGTGGAGTATAACGCGCATCGGTTTGCCTAGATAACACGAATAGCAGCGGAGATACGGTCAATTAGATTTATTTGGCCTTGAAAATTTAAATAATATAATTGCATTGGATTTGACAGGTAAGAATGTTAACGTAGGGCAAACCGAACGATGTGCCCTGTATAAAGAATCAAATGTGGAATATAACGCGCTGCGAATTGCCTAGATAACCCCAATAGCAGTGGAGATACGACCAATTAGATTTATTTGGCCTAGAAAATTTAAATACTATAATTGCATTGAATTTGACACGGAAGAGAGTTAACGTAGGGCAAACCGAACGATGTGTCCTGTATAAAGAATCAAATGTGAAGTGTAACGCGCTACGAATTGCCTAGATAACCCCAATAGCAGTGGAGACACGATCAATTAGATTTATTTGGCCCTGAAAATTTAAAAACTATAATTGCTTTTGATTTGACAGGGAAGAGTGTTAACATTGTGCAAACCGAACGATGTGTCCTGTATAAAGAATCAAATGTGGAGTGTAACGCGATCCGAAATGTCTTCGTAACACCTATAGCAGCGGAGATACGATCAATTAGATTTATTTGGCCCTGAAAATTTAAAAACTATAATTGCTTTTGATTTGACAGGGAGCAATGTTAACGTAGGGCAAACCGAACGATGTGCCCTGTATAAAGAATCAAGTGTGGAGTATGACGCGCGGCGAAGTGCCTAGATATCCCCAATGGCAGTGGAGATACGATCAATTAGATTTATTTGGCCTTGAAGATTTAAAAACTATAATTGCTTTTGATTTGACAGGGAAGACAGTTAACGTAGGGCAAACCGAACGATGTGTCCTGTATAAAGAATCAAATGTGGAGTATAACGCGCATCGAATTGCCTAGATAACCCCAATAGCAGTGGTGATGCGATCAATTAGATTCACTTCGCCCTGAAAATTGAAAAACTATAATTGCTTTTGATTTGACAGGGAAGAGTGTTAATATTGCGAAAACCGAACGATGTGTCCTGTATAAAGGATCAAATGTGGAGTATAACGCTCATCGAATTGCCAAGATGTCCCCAATAGCAGCGGAGATACGATCAATTTGATTTATTTGGCCTTGAAAACTTAAAAACTATAACTGCATTGGATATGACAGGGAAGAGTGTTAACATTACGCAAACCGAACGATGTGTCCTGTATAAAGAATCAAATGTGGAGTATAACGCGCTGCGAATTGCCTAGATATCCCCAATAGCAGCGGAGATACGTTCAATTAGATTTATTTGGCCCTGAAAGTTTAAAAACTATAACTGCTTTTGATTTGACAGGGAAGAATGTTAACGTAGGGCAATCCGAACGATGTGCCCTGTATAAAGAATCAAATGTGGAGTATAACGCGCTGCGAATTGCCTAGATATCCCCAATAGCAGTGGTGATACGATCAATTAGATTTATTTGGCCTTGAAAATATAAATAATATAATTGCATTGCATATGACAGGGAAGAGTGTTAACATTGTGCAAACCGAACGATGTGTCCTGTATAAAGAATCAAATGTGGAGTATAACGCGCTGCGAATTGCCTAGATAACCCCAATAGCAGTGGAGGTACGACCAATTAGATTTATTTGGCCTTGAAAATTTAAATAATATAACTGCATTACATATGACAGGGAAGAGTGTTAACGTTGGGCCAACCGAACGATGTGTCCTGTATAAAGAATCAAATGTGGAGTATAACGCGCATCGGTTTGCCTAGATAACACGAATAGCAGCGGAGATACGGTCAATTAGATTTATTTGGCCTTGAAAATTTAAATAATATAATTGCAAGGGATTTGACAGGTAAGAATGTTAACGTAGGGCAAACCGAACGATGTGCCCTGTATAAAGAATCAAATGTCGAATATAACGCGCTGCGAATTGCCTAGATAACCCCAATAGCAGTGGAGCTACGACCAATTAGATTTATTTGACCTAGAAAATTTAAATACTATAATTGCATTAGATTTGACAGGGAAGAATGTTAACGTAGGGCAAACCGAACGATGTGTCCTGTATAAAGAATCAAATGTGAAGTGTAACGCGATCCGAATTGTCTTCGTAACCCCAATAGCAGCGGAGATACGATCAATTCGATTTATTTGGCCCTGAAAATTTAAAAACTATAATTGCTTTTGATTTGACAGGGAGCAATGTTAACGTAGGGCAAACCGAACGATGTGCCCTGTATAAAGAATCAAATGTGGAGTATGACGCGCGGCGAATTGCGTAGATATCCCCAATGGCAGTGGAGATACGATCAATTAGATTTATTTGGCCTTGAAGATTTAAAAACTATAATTGCTTTTGATTTGACAGGGAAGACAGTTAACGTAGGGCAAACCGAACGATGTGTCCTGTATAAAGAATCAAATGTGGAGTATAACGCGCCCCGAATTGTCTTCGTAACCCCAATAGCAGCGGTGATACGATAAATTAGATTTATTTGGCCTTGAAAATTTAAATACTATAAATGCATTAGATTTGACAGGGAGCAATGTTAACGTAGGGCAAACCGAACGATGTGTCCTGTATAAAGAATCAAATGTGGAGTATAACGCGCATCGAATTGCCTAGATAACCCCAATAGCAGCGGAGATACGATCAATTAGATTTATTTGGCCTTGAAAATTTAAATAATATAATTGCATTGCATATGACAGGGAAGAGTGTTAACATTGTGCAAACCGAACGATGTGTCCTGTATAAAGAATCAAATGTGGAGTATAACGTGATCTGAAACATCTTCCTAACCCCAATAGCAGCGGAGATACGATCAATTAGATTTATTTGGCCTTGAAAATTTAAATAATATAATTGCATTGCATATGACAGGAAAGAGTGTTAACGTTGGGCAAACCGAACGATGTGTCCTGTATAAAGAATCAAATGTGGAGTATAACGCGCCCCGAATTGTCTTCGTAACCCCAATAGCAGCGGTGATACGATAAATTAGATTTATTTGGCCTTGGAAATTCAAATACTATAATTGCATTAGATTTGACAGGGAACAATGTTATCCTAGGGCAAACCGAACGATGTGCCCTGTATAAAGAATCAATTGTGGAGTATGACGCGCGGCGAATTGCCTAGATATCCCCAATGGCAGTGGAGATACGATCAATTAGATTTATTTGGCCTTGAAGATTTAAAAACTAAAATTGCTTTTGATTTGACAGGGAAAACAGTTAACGTAGGGCAAACCGAACGATGTGTCGTGTATAAAGAATCAAATGTGGAGTATAACGCGCTGCGAATTGCCTAGATATCTCCAATAGCAGTGGAGATACGATCAATTAGATTTCTTTGGCCTTGAAAATTTAAAAACTATAATTGCTTATGATTTGACAGGGAAGACAGTTAATGTAGGGCAAACCGAACGATGTGTCCTGTATAAAGAATCAAATATGGAGTATAACGCGCATCGAATTGCCTAGATAACCCCAATAGCAGCGGAGATACGATCAATTAGATTTATTTGGCCTTGAAAATATAAATAATTTTATTGCATTGCATATGACTGGGAAGAGTGTTAACGTTGGGCAAACCGACCGATGTGTCCTGTATAAAGAATCAAATGTGGAGTATAACGCGCATCGAATTGCCCAGATAACCCCAATAGCAGTGGAGACACGATCAATTAGATTTATTTGGCCCTGAATATTTAAAAACTACAATTGCTTTTGATTTGACAGGGAAGAGTGTTAACATTGTGCAAACCGAAGGATGTGTCCTGTATAAAGAATCAAATGTGGAGTGTAACGCGATCCGAAATGTCTTCGTAACCCCAATAGCAGCGGAGATACGATCAATTAGATTTATTTGGCCCTGAAAATTTAAATACTATAATTGCTTTTGATTTGACAGTGAATAGTGTTAACATTGTGCGAACCGAACGATGTGTCCTGTATGAAGAATCAAATGTGGAGTATAACGTGATCCGAAACGTCTTCGTAACCCCAATAGCAGCGGAGATACGATCAATTAGATTTATTTGGCCTTGAAAATTTAAAAACTATAATTGCATTGGATTTGACACGTAACAGAGTTAACGTAGGGCAAACCCACCGATTTGCCCTGCATAAAGAATCAAATGTGGAGTATAACACGCCCCGAATTGTCTTCGTAACCCCAATAGCAGCGGAGATACGATCAATTAGATTTATTTGGCCTTGAAAATTTAAATACTATAAATGCATTAGATTTGACAGGGAAGAATGTTAACGTAGGGCAAACCGAACGATGTGTCCTGTATAAAGAATCAAATGTGAAGTGTAACGCGATCCGAATTGTCTTCGTAACCCCAATAGCAGCGGAGATACGATCATTTAGATTTATTTGCCCTTGAAAATTTAAAAACTATAATTGCATTGGATTTGACACGGAAGAGAGTTAACGTAGGGCAAACCCACCGATTTGCCCTGTATAAAGAATCAAATGTGGAGTATAGCGCGCTACGAATTGCCTAGATAACCCCAATAGCAGTGGAGACACGATCAATTAGATTTATTTGGCCCTGAAAATTTAAAAACTATAATTGCTTTTGATTTGACAGGGAGCAATGTTAACGTAGGGCAAACCGAACGATGTGCCCTGTATAAAAAATCAAATGTGGAGTATGACGCGCGGCGAATTGCCTAGATATCCCCAATGGCAGTGGAGATACGATCAATTAGATTTATTTGGCCTTGAAGATTTAAAAACTATAATTGCTTTTGATTTGACAGGGAAGACAGTTAACGTAGGGCAAACCGAACGATGTGTCCTGTATAAAGAATCAAATGTGGAGTATAACGCGCCCCGAATTGTCTTCGTAACCCCAATAGCAGCGGTGATACGATAAATTAGATTTATTTGGCCTTGAAAATTTAAATACTATAATTGCATTAGATTTGACAGGGAGCAATGTTAACGTAGGGCAAACCGAACGATGTGTCCTGTATAAAGAATCAAATGTGGAGTATAGCGCGCCCCGGATTGTCTTCCTAACCCCAATAGCAGCGGAGATACGATCATTTAGATTTATTTGCCCATGAAAATTTAAAAACTATAATTGCATTGGATTTGACACGGAAGAGAGTTAACGTAGGGCAAACCGAACGATGTGTCCTGTATAAAGAATCAAATGTGGAGTATAACGCGCCCCGAATTGTCTTCGTAACCCCAATAGCCGCGGTGATACGATAAATTAGATTTATTTGGCCTTGGAAATTTAAATACTATAATTGCATTAGATTTGACAGGGAACAATGTTATCCTAGGGCAAACCGAACGATGTGCCCTGTATAAAGAATCAAATGTGGAGTATAACGCGCTGCGAGTTGCCTAGATATCTCCAATAGCAGTGGAGATACGATCAATTAGATTTCTTTGGCCTTGAAAATTTAAAAACTATAATTGCTTATGATTTGACAGGGAAGACAGTTAACGTAGGGCAAACCGAACGATGTGTCCCGTATAAAGAATCAAATGTGGAGTATAACGCGCATCGAATTGCCCAGATAACCCCAATAGCAGTGGAGACACGATCAATTAGATTTATTTGGCCCTGAATATTTAAGAACTACAATTGCTTTTGATTTGACAGGGAAGAATGTTAACGTAGGGCAAACCGAACGATGTGTCCTGTATAAAGAATCAAATGTGAAGTGTAACGCGATCCGAATTGTCGTCGTAACCCCAATTGCAGCGGAGATACGACCATTTAGATTTATTTGCCCTTGAAAATTTAAAAACTATAATTGCATTGGATTTGACACGTAAGAGAGTTAACGTAGGGCAAACCCACCGATTTGCCCTGTATAAAGAATCAAATGTGGAGTATAGCGCGCTACGAATTGCCAAGATGTCCCCAATAGCAGCGGAGATACGATCAATTTGATTTATTTGGCCTTGAAAATTTAAAAACTATAATTGCTTTTGATTTGACAGGGAAGAGTGTTAACATTGTGCAAATCGAACGATGTGTCCTGTATAAAGAATCAAATGTGGAGTATAACGCGATCCGAAATGTCTTCGTAACCCCAATAGCAGCAGAGATACGATCAATTAGATATTTTTGGCCTTGAAAATTTAAATACTATAAATGCTATAGATTTGACAGGGAAGAATGTTAACGTAGGGCAAACCGAACGATGTGTCCTGTATAAAGAATCAAATGTGAAGTGTAACGCGATCCGAATTGTCTTCGTAACCCCAATAGCAGCGGAGATACGATCATTTAGATTTATTTGCCCTTGAAAATTTAAAAACTATAATTGCATTAGATTTGACAGGGAACAATGTTATCCTAGGGCAAACCGAACGATGTGCCCTGTATAAAGAATCAAATGTGGAGTATGACGCGCGGCGAATTGCCTAGATATCCCCAATGGCAGTGGAGATACGATCAATTATATTTATTTGGCCTTGAAGATTTAAAAACTAAAATTGCTTTTGATTTGACAGGGAAAACAGTTAACGTAGGGCAAACCGAACGATGTGTCGTGTATAAAGAATCAAATGTGGAGTATAACGCGCATCGAATTGCCTAGATAACCCCAATAGCAGTGGAGATACGATCACTTAGATTTATTTGGCCTTGAAAATATAAATAATTTAATTGCATTGCATATGACAGGAAAGAGTGTTAACGTTGGGCAAACCGACCGATGTGTCCTGTATAAAGAATCAAATGTGGAGTATAACGAGCTCCGAATTGTCTTCGTAAACCCAAAAGCAGCGGAGGTACGATCAATTAGATTTATTTGGCCTTGAAAATTTAAATAATATAATTGCATTGCATATGACAGGGAAGAGTGTTGACGTTGGGCAAACCGAACGATGTGTCCTGTATAAAGAATCAAATGTGGAGAATAACGCGCCACGAATTGTCTTCGTAACCCCAATAGCAGCGGTGATACAATAAATTAGATTTATTTGGCCTTGAAAATTTAAATACTATAGTTGCATTAGATTTGACAGGGAACAATGTTAACGTAGGGCAAACCGAACGATGTGCCCTGTATAAAGAATCAAATGTGGAGTATAACGCGCGGCTAATTGCCTAGATAACCCCAATAGCAGCGGTGATACGATAAATTAGATTTATTTGGCCTTGAAAATTTAAATACTATAGTTGCATTAGATTTGACAGGGAACAATGTTAACGTAGGGCAAACCGAACGATGTGCCCTGTATAAAGAATCAAATGTGGAGTATAACGCGCGGCGAATTGCCTAGATAACCCCAATAGCAGCAGAGATACGATCAATTAGATTTATTTGGCCTTGAAAATTTAAATACTATAATTGCATTGGATTTGACAGGGAAGAATGTTTACGTAGGGCAAACCGAACGATGTGCCCTGTATATAGAATCAAATGTGGAGTATAACGCGCCCCGAAATGTCCTCGTAACCCCAATAGCAGCGAAGATACGATCAATTAGATTTATGTGGCCTTGAAAATTTAAAAACTATAATTGCATTGGATATGACAGGAAAGAATGTTGACATTGTGCAAATCGAACGATGTGTCCTGTATTAGGAATCAAAAGTGGAGTATGACGCGCCCCGAATTGTCTTCGTAACCCCAATAGCAGCGGTGATACGATCAACAGATTTATTTGGCCCTAAAAATTTAAAAACTATAATTGCTCTGGATTTGACAGGGAAGACAGTTAACGTAGGGCAAACCCTACGATTTGCCCTGTATAAAGAAACAAATGTGGAGTATAACGCGCTCCGAAATGACATCGTAACTCCAATTGCAGCAGAAATGCGTTATAACGTAATACTACGTAACGTTATACGTTATAACGTAATACTACATAACATTATACGTTATAACGTAATGTTACATAACGTTATACGTTAGATCGTAATGCTACATAACGTTATACGTTATATCGTAATGTTACATAACGTTATACGTTATATCATAATGCTACATAACATACACGTTATATCGTAATGCTACATAACGCTATACGTTATGTAATTAAGCTACATAACGTCATACGTTATATCGTATTGCTACATAACGTTATAAGTTATAACGTATTACCATATAACGTTATATGTTATATCACAATGCTACATAACGTTATACGTTATATCGTAGTGCTACATAACGTTATACGTTCTATCGTAATGCTACATAACGCTATACGTTATGTCGTTAAGCTACATAACGTCATACGTTATAACGTAATACTATATAACGTAATTCGTTATAACGTAATGCTACATAACGTTATACGTTATATCGTAATGTTACATAACGTTATACGTTATAACGTAATGCTACATAACGTTATACGTTATATCGTAATGCTACATAACGTTATACGTTATATCGTAATACTACATAACGTTATACGATATAACGTAATACTATATAACGATATACCTTATATCGTAATGCTACATAACGTTATAAGTTATATCGTATTGCTACATAACGTTATACGTTATAACGTATTACCATATAACGTTATACGTTATATCGTAAAGCTACATAACGTTATACGTTATATCGTAATGTTACATAACGTTATACGTTATATCGTAATGCTACATAACGTTATACGTTATATCGTAATGCTACATAACGTTATACGTTATATCGTAATGCTACATAACGTCATACGTTATTTCGTAATGCTACATAACGTTATACGTTAAATCGTAATGCTACATAACGTTATACGATATAACGTAATACTATATAACGATATACCTTATATCGTAATGCTACATAACGCTATACGTTATGTCGTTAAGCTACATAACGTCATACGTTATAACGTAATACTATATAACGTAATTCGTTATAACGTAATGCTACATAACGTTATACGTTATATCGTAATGTTACATAACGTTATACGTTATAACGTAATGCTACATAACGTTATACGTTATATCGTAATGCTACATAACGTTATACGTTATATCGTAATACTACATAACGTTATACGATATAACGTAATACTATATAACGATATACCTTATATCGTAATGCTACATAACGTTATAAGTTATATCGTATTGCTACATAACGTTATACGTTATAACGTATTACCATATAACGTTATACGTTATATCGTAAAGCTACATAACGTTATACGTTATATCGTTATGTTACATAACGTTATACGTTATATCGTAATGCTACATAACGTTATACGTTATATCGTAATGCTACATAACGTTATACGTTATATCGTAATGCTACATAACGTCATACGTTATTTCGTAATGCTACATAACGTTATACGTTAAATCGTAATGCTACATAACGTTATACGTTATATCGTAATGCTACATAACTTCATATGTTATATCGTAATGCTACATAACTTTATACGATATAACGTAATACTACATAACGTTATACGTTATAACTTAATACTACATAACGTTATACGTTATAACGTATTACCATATAACGTTATACGTCATATCGTTATGCTACATAACGTTATACGGTATATCGCAATGCTACATAACGTTATACGTTATATCGTTATGATACATAACGTTATACGTTTTATCGTAATGCTACATAACATACACGTTATATCGTAATACTACATAACGTTATACGTTATAACGTAATACTACATAACGTTATACGTTATAACTTAATACTACATAACGTTATACGTTATAACGTATTACCATATAACGTTATACGTTATATCGTTATGCTACATAACGTTATACGTTATATCGTAATGCTACATAGCTTTATACGTTATAGTGTAATACTACATAACGTTATACGTTATATCGTAATGCTACATAACGTTATACGTTATATCGTAATGCTACATAACGTTATACGTTATATCGTAATGCTACATAACGCCATACGTTATATAGTAATTCTACATAACGTTATACGTTATATCGTAATGCTACATAACGTTATACGTTATATCGTAATGCTGCATAACGTTATACGTTATATCCTAATGCTACATATCGTTATACGTTATATCGTAATGCTACATAACGTTATACGTTATATCGTAATGCTACTGTTACGTCCCGCGCTCCGCACGTGCCGTATCGAAAATTACGATTCGAAAATTCTACCAATTAAACAATTCGCGATTTGAATAAAAGTAATCTATAATTTGACAATACAAACTATGATTCGAAAATTCTATCAATCAAAGCAACCCGCGATTTGAATAAAAGTAATCTATAATTTGACAATTCAAATTACGATTCGAAAATTCTATCAATCAAGAGCAACCTGCGATTTGAACAGTAATCAGTGATTCGACAAATTCAATCTACCATTTGAAATTCTATCAATCAAAATCAACTCGCGATCTGAACTGACTAATAAATTATGATTATGTACGAATTGACAATCCAAATGGTTAGCCAATTAATCAAGAATAATTCGCGATTTAAAATAAATAAACAAACTATGATTGAATATTACACAAAAAGAATAATTTATGATTTGACAATTCAAATTACAATTCGAAATTCTATCAATTAAGAGCCACCTGCGATTTGAACAAACTAATTAATAAACTATGATTATGTACAAATTGACAATCCAAATGGTTAGCCGATTTGACAATTGAATAAACTACGATCTAAGACATTAACCAATCAAGATTAACTCGCGATTTGAATAAATTAAAAGGAAAAAGGAATAGACTAGGAATACATATTCTAATAACAAATGCGAAATACATAAAATATATATATATATTCCCTACCCTAGATAAATAACAATAAAATACATAAAATATGCAAATTACAATTAACTTGCGCAACTGGAAGAAGATACAATATCACGTTATTAAAATTAATTCCATCGTGGGGAACATATATAAATATGCGAAAAGAATTAAAATACGCAATACTACATTATCGAAACTAGTTGACATGCTAGTAAACTTAAAGAAAATATATATAAAAGCAATATTGTAAAATATATATATATATGTGTGTTTTATATTATCAGCAATCAATACTCCAGTAAATAAAAAAATATACAATTCGCGAAACTACAGTATTAAGACAAACTAGTATTTAAAATTGAGACACCTTATACAAGTTACACTGTGAAATACATACATATATATATATATATATATATATATATATATATATATATATATAATATTTAGAAGAAATAAAATTATTAAAACTAATTTTAGGAATATCACATGAAAATTATACTGTTAAACATCATCGAACAATTAATAATTTAGAACAGAATAAAGAGCAACTGAAATATACGATTCTACATTATTAAATTAGCTAATACACTTAAGGAAATTATATATGAAACTATATTGTAAAAATATATATATATATGTATTTTATATTATTAATAGTCATTAAGATAACTAGCATTTAAAATTGAAACACTTTATACAAGTTACATTGTGAAACACATACATACGTATATATAATAAAATTATTAAAACCAATTTGAGAAATGTCACATGGAAATTATACACGATGCTACATTGACACGTTAATATATATATATACATATATAATAAATTCAGAAGAAATAAAATTATTAAAATCAATTTGAAGAATATCACATGAAAACTATATTGCTAAATATCATAAAACAACCAATAATTTAGAAAAGAATAAAAACAATTAAAATATACAATTCTACATTATTAAAACTAGTTAACATGTCAGTGAATTTAAACTACATATGAAAATACATTGTAAAAAATATATATGTATATGTGTTTTACATTATTAAACCAAACGAGCAGTAATCTAGTAAATATAAAATACAATTACACTATTAAGACTAACTAACATTTTAACATTAAAAGAATTCCATACATTGTGAGACACAAATACATATAGATATATATATACACAACCTAACACATGTAAAAGAAATAAATGCACAATATCACACTATCGAAACGCAAAGAAATGTTACATTGTAAAATAAATATATATATATATATATTACTATCAAATCAAACAACTAATAACCAAATAACCACAATGAAACAAAAATACGAGACTACCTTGCAAATATTACATTACATTCAACTACACTGACTAAAGATTTAACCAACAAAATAATATATATATATATATAAGCATCGAACATAATCAACGCAAATATCACACACTTCACACGTTGACTACACCTTCTGGGATCACTCACAGATTTTGGAACCCGTCTTCCTCTTGCGCTGAAACAACACATGTAGTAAATAAAAGATGAATGACACAAGACAAATTAAAAATAATAAAACAATACAAAAGAACGTACTGGGACAACTTGCATAAGGAACCTTTGACGAAGACACCTCCGTATTCACCATTTAAAATCAAAATCACCAAAACCTATACCAAAAAAAATAATAAATCAAACAAAACACCAGAGGCAACAATCAAATGGAAATATTAACCAGATAAGTAAAATAACTTCAAGACACATCTCACGAAGTCACTCCATATACTGGAAGCATACAGCAGAGAAGATTGCTCTGACCAGAAGAGCAGTGACGCAGGAAAACATTCAGGAACCCGGCAGAAGTCTCCTGAGGGAAGTGAGGCTTCGCACAGTCATCTGTATCGTCTTCACGAGCCATCCACACATTTTTGGAATCTCTCCTGCTTTTTGCACTAAAAACAATATAAACAAGATCAGGCAGACAAACAGACGAAACACCATAGGAAAGAAGATAAAATTAAAAATAAATAAAATATATACTCGTACAGGTTGGATAAATGCAGGAATTTTCACGTCTATAACCAACATAACCTGCACCCACAGAGGAAAACATAAAAACCCTAATAAACTAAAATATCGAGGAAACTTAAATAAAATAAAAATAAATAATAACCAACAGTAAAAATAATTTATTCGATCCACAATATGGAACATAACCACCAAACTACACATTACCACGCACAAAACACGCATTAAAAACTATTATGAATAAAAAGAAATACAAACTACTATATAAAGACGATCAAATGGATGAAATACCATAAGGAACCACTAAAATACCGAACGAACCTAAAATAAATAAATTAAACACTAGGAATAATTTGTTCGATCCACAATATCGACCCAAACCGTCAGATCACGCACTACCACACACAAACACACGTTAAAGCTTAATGGCGTATTCACAAACGAAAACATAAACTACTACATAAAAACGATAAAATGGACGAAATACAATTAGAAATAAGACAAGGCTGAAATAAAATGATACAACAAACTAAAATACCGAGCAAATTTAAATAAAATAAAATAAATAAAAGGCAACACTAAGGATAATTTATTCAATCTACAATATAGAACTAAACCGTCAAAACCACGCATTAAAAGAAAATGTAAACTACTACATAAAACAATCAAATGGATAGAAATAGGACAAGACTAAAATAAATAAATGATACATACGTATACAACACAACCTGTATCCACACAGAAAATATAAAAACCACAACGAACTAAAAAGTCAAGCAAACTCAATTAAGGAAAAATGGAGCAATACAAAATAATTTATTCAATCTACAAACATACAAAATCTGCACTGCAGAGTATGAAACATACACTCACTGTAGCCTTATGCTAATATAATTAAAATTATCGATATATATATATATATGTCGGGTTGGCGTTATAATTAGGGTTGGGGTTAAGGGCGTGAAACGAATCTTCGTTGTGATTAGACGTCGTCGTTATGCAACAGAGAAGATATTGACTAGAGCAAATATGATTGTTACAGATATCGACAAGTAACCGTGGTAATTTGATACTCGAGACGCTAATGACAATGGTCCTGGGTTCGATAACGAATCCGCGGTCAAGGGGGTAATAGATGTATGTTTTCACAAACTCTAAGTCCGACTCTTGGTTAGCAAGCGTGGAATATTCACTGATTGTAAAGACGTTATTCTTTCTCGTCAATGAGATCGCAAAAAGAAGTGACTTTCCGTCGCGATGATGCCACAGAGGAAAACTATGACGGGGTGTGTCTAAGGGCACGAGATCATCGGATTCGTGGAGCGATGCCTTCGTTCAGAAGGTGAGGGAAATTGACGTTGCTGTTAATTGGTCAATTTCCATATCGGTGGTTAGAAAAGGATGCTAGCCGCCCTTGAGGAAAAGTCGCTAGCGGGAGGCGTCGTTCGTGAGAGAGTAGGTTTCCCCTATCTTCCCGTAGTTGGGACAAAGACTGTTTGTCCGTTTGAAGGACTTTAGTTAACTAAATCTTAAGATTTATAACGGGTCCTCAGGCTAACTGAACATGCACTGTGGAGACGCCTCGACATCTGGCAATCATCTTACCCAGACAATAGGGTCTGCGTGTGGCGAGCCACGGGACAGAGACAGTTGGAATGTCTACTGTCAAGTATCGCTACAACTATTTCTTTTAAGGAGAGCTATACTATTACTCCATACCTTTGTTAGACAAACGTTCATCCCTTGACCGCGGCTACGTTGGCGACTGGTTGTCGCCTCGAGCCCAAGCTCATTGTTACAAATCTCGAATAAATGCAATCGGATTGAATGACAATTGTTTAATTACGGCTGTGGTAGAATCTAGATTACAATATTACGGGATTTTCCCAAAGTTCCAAAGGGAGGCTCCGGTGTTCTTTCATCTCCGACATATATATGTATACAACTAGGATATTATTATTAAATAGAATCAAAGTCACAAAGCGGAGCATCCGGACACAGTTCATGAAACCGTTGTATACACCATGAAAATACTATAGGTGAAAACCCCTTTTCACCAGAACGATGATGGCACAAATGAGCATCCAAAACCTCCGCAGGAATTTCCTCCGGGAACCGTATCTTTGCACAATTATTGGTATCAAGAACTTCGATCGCAGGAGAATTGGGTGGTAACTCAACCGCATCTTCATCAGACAAAGTCAAATCAATAACTGGAAAACTACCAGAATGGGACACCGACGACGAGGCTGTTATACCAACTTGAGTAGCAGATACTTCCCTCAGTAATCTCAACTCTCTTTTTCGGCGGCACAACACACCACTACGCCGATCACGCCTTCGTAAACGATTTGGACTTCTCTTGAATGGTTTATGCTTCCGATTCTTCCTTTTCTTCCTTTTCTTCTTCTTTCTCTCACACTGAAAACACAAGAAGAATAGAGTAAAGGATGAATATCGACTAAAGATATAAAAGGAAATGCAAAGAACAAATTTTACATACCTCCACGACTGGATTAGAAGACACAGGAGCTTCCATCACAAACACTCCCACACCTGAAATAAAACCAAAATATTCATATAGAACTCCAATAGACATAAACAAACAACAAACAGCCTAACCTAACGAACACACCGCTACGAGTACAAAGAAATAACCTCGATGGTAAACTCCACTGTATCAAAAACACTGAGTTGAATCATCATGACCACACACAACCTAATAAAAATAAACTAATCGAATAACAAACCGATATCAAATCTAACGACTGATCAATACTCAAATAACGTAAAGTAATAAATAAATAGATGATCAAATCTATAAAAGCCACGCACCACTTCACACCACTTTTATGGAAAATACATATATCTAAAATTACTATTAAACAAATACCTTATGGGAGACACACGAAACAACACGTGCTACACGTACAGCAGCTCCACAGAACAATAAGAGTCCCATTACCACCTCCACTAAAAATTACAAGGAAGGTTCCAGAGGCACTCCTGATAACAATACACGTGGACTAAACCCCACCATTGGCATCGGCACAAGGTCCCCAGGCACATCCCCAACAAGGACACCCAGCCACGCGCCTGAACGTTCCCACAAGCATCAGCAGCAGGTTGCAGCAGCCTCCCAGACGCAACATCAGCGGTTATGATAAGACAAGAAACTAAGTCAGGCGACTGGCCTTGACGTTCCTTCACGTAGTAGAAATGAGAAATTAGGAATCTAATGCATCGGCAGTGAACAAGATGAGATATCAGCGACCACCAAAATCCACGTTCTCTCACGTACGCGGGTAGACTCCCAAAAATTGCAGCATTGCGATTCCCACGGGAACCAACTGTCATGTGACTGTTACCCTGTGGGGGATTTAGTTATAAATAAGCTTAGAAACATAGAAACTTTTTCAGTTTTTTCCAGTCAGTTAACCAGTTAGTTACCTGTCGATTATCCGAAGCGTTACACTGTCACTCTGTCAGTTGATTTTCGATTGAGTTGTTTTAATCAAATTTTATAAGTGTCGATAACAAGTAAAAGTTTTTTCAGTTTTTTCAGTCAGTTACCGGTTGATTATTCAAAGTGTTTACACCGTCACTCTGTCAGTTTGATTCAGGAACAATTGTTTCAATCAAAATTTGTAAGTGCTAACTACAGTTATCATTTGAGAATCAAGGTATTTATACCGTCACTCCGTTACGTTGTCTCGTAAATAAATGTCTCGATCAAAAACAAATTAGTAAAAGTTTTATAAGTATTAACAAGCGAGTTACCATCTCGTCAATCAAAATGTTTGTCATTCTGTCAGTTAAATAATTGTCTCGATCAAAATCGATTGTCTCTAGAATAATTGCGTCAAACGAAATTTATAAGTGTTAATTCCGAAGAATGTTCGACGAAGTAAGTGTCAAAGTTGATTAATCACCGAATTGTATAATAGAATATAATCGACTCCGCATATATCTGAGGTAAAATTTTAAACCTGTATATCCTCTTCTCTTTTAACTTCGCAGTCGTACAATGTTTAGTATCTGAACAAAACATCCGTCGGCAGTTATAGTTGGCAAATAAAACATCAAAAATACAATTTACGTGGATATTGAATTCACAATAACCGTTCGCTGTATCAACTAGTGATTGCGGTGTTTTCAATCACAGAAAACACCTATGGTTTTCGTGTTTCTCTTCCCACTGTTAGCATATAGCTCATCTTTGGGCGAGACCTACGAAGCCACGCTTGTTGTCCACAGAGAACGCCGTCGCCAATAGATATATTCGTTCTTGCTCACGACTCCATGAATTGCCTAGAATAAAATAATCATTTTCAAATTTCTAATTACTAAATTAAAATAATTATTCGCTGTGTTAACCTGTGACTACGGTGCTTTCAAGTTTTGAAAACACTTACGGATCTTCGCGCTCCTCTCCCACTGTTAGCATATACAGCTCATCTTTGGGCAAGGCTTGCGAAACCGCACAGGTCTCACACAGAGAAGAACATTAATTTCATTTTGATCATATTAAATACTATAAGCAAGAAGGAATCATAGAGACAACAGTCTCCTTAATAAAAAGCAAGCTGAATACTAGTTTAACGATTGATCTCTGCTGAAATTAAAAGGGAAGAGAAGAGGCGCTTGGAAGAATTGAGATTAATTAGAGAGGGCCCAGAACCCAGTTTCTCGCCCTCGAGCTCACCGATACCTGAGCATTCGAACGCGAATTACGACGAATCGCATTCTCTTCGATCTCGAACGCCATCACCTACAGTGTATGACGACGATTGTTATAATCCTTATTAAATCAGTCACCGGATCAATTTATAGATACATTCTGTTGGTAATAAAATAAAGTTAGACCAAACCCGTCTTATTGAAAACACATGCAAGATTAATTTAAATAGAGATTGGAATACTAATTATATTTATCTATAGATATTTGTATTTTATAACAATTAGAATCGTCTTTGTAATAATTCTCTACCGAGTAAAACCTGAATAAACTATAGTATATCAATACCGTCCCGACCCAACTGCACGAAATAATTCCGTGCATCCATATCAGTTATTTGATCCGAGTAACTTTAATTCTCTCCCGTGCTAGTATTCCTGCCCATAGCAGGTTAGCCGAAACGTGGAATATATTTTGACCAGTCGCATTGAACGCTAGTTGACGCTACCAATGAATCTCTAAGTTGATGAATAAACCCCTAAGATACAACCCCTTGAATTAATTTGTAAATTATCTCTAAGTGCAACAAGACGAAATACTCGAGGCGATACGTGCGCCAGTAAGGGCGTCGCTTGGTTTTGAGATTTCGTTCGAGTTGTCACGAAGAGTGCAAGACTAAGGGCAACAAGACGAAATACTCAGGGCGATACGTGCGCCAGTAAGGGCGTCGCTTAGTCTTGAGATTTCATTCAAGTTGTCGCAAAGAGTGCGAGGTTAAGGGCGACAAGACGAAATACTCGAGGCGATACGTGCGCCAATAAAGGGCGTCGCTTAGTCTTGAGATTTCATTCAAGTTGTCGCAAAGAGTGCGAGGTTAAGGGCGACAAGACGAAATACTCGAGGCGATACGTGCGCCAGTAAAGGGCGTCGCTTAGTCTTGAGATTTCATTCAAGTTGTCGCAAAGAGTGCGAGGTTAAGGGCGACAAGACGAAATACTCGAGGCGACACGTGCGCCAGTAAAGGGCGTCGCTTAGTCTTGAGATTTCATTCAAGTTGTCGCGAAGAGTGCAAGTGAAGTGCAGCAAGACGAAATACTCGAGGCGATACGTGCGCCAGTAAAGGGCGTCGCTTAGTGTTGAGATTTCATTCGAGTTGTCACGAAGGGTGTAAAGTAAAGTGCAGCAAGACGAAATACTCGAGGCGATACGTGCGCCAGTAAAGGGCGTCGCTTAGTTCTTGAGATTTTGTTCGAGCTGTCACGGAGTGTGTAAGGTAAAGTGAAACAAGAGGAAATACTCGAGGCGATATGTGCGCCAGGAAAGGCGTCGCTTAGTCTTGAGATTTCGTTCGAGTTTTCACGGAAGGTACGAAGTTAAGTGCAACAAGACGAAATACTCGAGACGATACGTGCGCCAGCAAAAGGCGTCGCTTAGTTTTGAGATTTCGTTCGAGATGACACGAAGGGTGCGACGCTATGTGTAATAAGGCGAAATATTCGAGGCGATACGTGCGCCAGTAAAGGGCGTCGCTTAGTCTTGAGATTTCATCCGAATTGTCACGAAGAGTCGCCAAGATAATTAACTTGTAATCGTAAGTTATTAAAGCACTCGCAATATATCCACCTCTTTCAATAGTGGTAGCACAAACATATATATATAGATATATATATATATAATATCAAAAGGGGTAATAAAAGAAATTAAGAACTGTGAAAGGAAAAATAATAATAAAAGATAAGAAAAGGGGAGAAAGAAAGAAAGAATATACATACATTCAGAAATATAAGAATATAATAAATAAATAAATAAATAAAAAAAAAAATTTGTCGAAATAGTCCATAGACTATTTCTGGTGGCAGCAACTACCGTATTGATCGAAAGGTTTAAATTATATTTCAACCACTAGCGTTC
This sequence comes from Bombus lapidarius, assembly GCA_936014575.1. Taxonomy (NCBI): domain Eukaryota; kingdom Metazoa; phylum Arthropoda; class Insecta; order Hymenoptera; family Apidae; genus Bombus; species Bombus lapidarius. The sequence continues at coordinate 303,779 of CAKXZU010000126.1, forward strand.
AAATTCCTTTTCGTTTAAACTGATTACAAATCAAAAACAAAATTTGAAATATAGAAGCAAATACGTAACACTACATAACGTTATACGTTATATCGTAATGCTACATTACGTTATACGTTATATCGTAATGCTACATAACGTTATACGTTATATCGTAATGCTACATAACGTTATACGTTATAACGTAATGCTACATAACGTTATACCTTATAACGTAATACTATATAAAGTTATACGTTATATCCTAATGCTACATAACGTTATACGTTATATCGTAATGCTGCATAACGTTATACGTTATATCACTATGCTACATAAAGTTATACGTTATATCGTAATGCTACATAACGTTATACGTTATATCGTAATGCTACATAACGTTATACGTTATATCGTAATGCTACATAACGTTATACGTTATAACGTATTGCCATATAACATTATAAGTTATATCGTAAAACTACATAACGCCATACGTTATAACGTAATACTACATAACGTTATACGTTATATCGTAATGCTACATAACGTTATACGTTATAACGTAATACTATATAAAGTTATACGTTATATCCTAATGCTACATAACGTTATACGTTATATCGTAATGCTGCATAACGTTATACGTTAGATCACTATGCTACATAAAGTTATACGTTATATCGTAATGCTACATAACGTTATACGTTATATCGTAATGCTACATAACGTTATACGTTATATCGTAATGCTACATAACGTTATACGTTATAACGTAATGCTACATAACGTTATACCTTATAACGTAATACTATATAAAGTTATACGTTATATCCTAATGCTACATAACGTTATACGTTATATCGTAATGCTGCATAACGTTATACGTTATATCACTATGCTACATAAAGTTATACGTTATATCGTAATGCTACATAACGTTATACGTTATATCGTAATGCTACATAACGTTATACGTTATATCGTAATGCTACATAACGTTATACGTTATATCGTAATGCTACATAACGTTATACGTTATATCGTAATGCTACATAACGTTATACGTTATAACGTATTGCCATATAACATTATAAGTTATATCGTAAAACTACATAACGTTATACGTTATATCGTTATGCTACATAACGCCATACGTTATAACGTAATACTACATAACGTTATACGTTATATCGTAATGCTACATAACGTTATACGTTATATCGTAATGCTACATAACGTTATACGTTATATCGTAATGCTGCATAACGTTATACGTTATATCCTAATGCTACATATCGTTATACGTTATATCGTAATGCTACATAACGTTATACGTTATATCGTAATGCTACATAACGTTATACGTTATATCGTAATGCTACATAACGTTATACGTTATATCGTTATGCTACATAACGCCATACGTTATAACGTAATACTACATAACGTTATACGTTATATCGTAATGCTACATAACGTTATACGTTATAACGTAATACTATATAAAGTTATACGTTATATCCTAATGCTACATAACGTTATACGTTATATCGTAATGCTGCATAACGTTATACGTTAGATCACTATGCTACATAAAGTTATACGTTATATCGTAATGCTACATAACGTTATACGTTATATCGTAATGCTACATAACGTTATACGTTATATCGTAATGCTACATAACGTTATACGTTATATCGTAATGCTACATAACGTTATACGTTAGAACGTATTGCCATATAACATTATACGTTATATCGTAAAACTACATAACGTTATACGTTATATCGTTATGCTACATAACGCCATACGTTATAACGTAATACTACATAACGCCATACGTTATAACGTAATACTACATAACGTTATACGTTATATCGTAATGCTACATAACGTTATACGTTATATCGTAATGCTACATAACGTTATACGTTATATCGTAATGCTACATAACGTTATACGTTATATCGTAATGCTGCATAACGTTATACGTTATATCGTAATGCTGCATAACGTTATACGTTATATCGTAATGCTGCATAACGTTATACGTTATATCGTAATGCTACATAACGTTATACGTTATATCGTAATGCTGCATAACGTTATACGTTATATCGTAATGCTGCATAACGCTATACGTTATATCGTAATGCTACATAACGTTATACGTTATATCGTAATGCTACATAACGTTATACGTTATATCGTATTTCTACATAACGTTATACGTTATATCGTAATGCTACATAACGTTATACGTTATATCGTAATGCTACATGACGTTATACGATATATCGTAATGCTACATAACGTTATACGTTATATAATAATGCTACATAACGTTATACGTTATATCGTAATGCTACATAACGTTATACGTTATATCGTAGTGCTACATAACGTTATACGTTATATCGTAATGCTACATAACATTATACGCTATAACGTATTACCATATAACGTTATACGTTATATCGTAATGCTACATAACGCCATACGTTAAAACGTAATACTACATAACGTTATACGTCATATTGTAATGCTACATAACGTTATACGTTTTAACGTGTTACCATATAACGTTATACGTTATATCGTAATGCTACATGACGTTATACGATATATCGTAATGCTACATAACGTTATACGTTATAACGTATTACCATATAACGTTATACGTTATATCGTAATGCTACATAACGCCATACGTTAAAACGTAATACTACATAACGTTATACGTCATATTGTAATGCTACGTAACGTTATACGTTTTAACGTGTTACCATATAACGTTATACGTTATATCGTAATGCTACATAACGTTATACGTTATATCGTAGTGCTACATAACGTTATACGTTATATCGTAATGCTACATAACGTTATACGTTATATCGTAATGCTACAGAACGTTATACGTTATATCGTAATGCTACATAACGTTATACGTTATATCGTAGTGCTACATAACGTTATACGTTATATCGTAATGCTACATAACGTTATACGTTATATCGTAATGCTACATAACGTTATACGTTATAACGTATTACCATATATCGTTATTCGTTACATCGTAATGCTACATAACGTTATACGTTGTATCGTAATGCTACATAACGTTATACGTTATATCGTAATGCTACATAACGTTATACGTTATATCGTTATGCTACATAACGTTATACGTTATATCGAAATGCTACATAACGTTATACGTTATATCGTAATGCTACATAACGTTATACGTTATATCGTAATGCTACATAACGTTATACGTTATAACGTATTGCCATATAACGTTATACGTTATATCGTAATGCTACATAACGTTATACGTTATAACGTAATGCTACATAACGTTATACGTTATATCGTAATGTTACATAACGTTATACGATGAAACGTATTAGCATATAACGTTATACGTTATATTGTAATGCCACATAACATTATACGTTATATCGTAATGCTACATAACGTTATACGTTATATCGTAATGCTACATAACGTTATACGTTATATTGTAATGCTACATAACGTTATACGTTGTATCGTAATGCTACATAACGTTATACGTTATATCGTAATGCTACATAACGTTATACGTTATATCGTTATGCTACATAACGTTATACGTTATAACGTAATACTATATAACGTTATACGTTATATCGTAATGCTACATAACGTTATACGTTATATCGTAATGCTACATAACGTTATACGTTATATCGTTATGCTACATAACGTTATACGTTATAACGTAATACTATATAACGTTATACGTTATATCGTAATGCTACATAACGTTATACGTTATATCGTAATGTTACATAACGTTATACGTTATATCGTAATGCTACATAACGTTATACGTTATATCGTAATGCTACATAACGTTATACGTTATATCGTATTTCTACATAACGTTATACGTTATATCGGAATGCTACATAACGTTATACGTTATATCGCAATGCTACATAACGTTATACGTTATAACGTATTACCATATATCGTTATTCGTTATATCGTAGTGCCACATAACGTTATACGTTATATCGTTATGCTACATAACGTTATACGTTATAACGTAATACTATATAACGTTATACGTTATATCGTAATGCTACATAACGTTATACGTTATATCGTAATGCTACATAACGTTATACGTTATATCGTAGTGCTACATAACGTTATACGTTATATCGTAATACTACATAACGTTATACGTCATATTGTAATGCTACATAACGTTATACGTTTTAACGTGTTACCATATAACGTTATACGTTATATCGTAATGCTACATAACGTTATACGTTATATCGCAATGATACATAACGTTATACGTTATAACGTATTACCATATATCGTTATACGTTATATCGTAATGCTACATAACGTTATACGTTAGAACGTATTGCCATATAACATTATACGTTATATCGTAAAACTACATAACGTTATACGTTATATCGTTATGCTACATAACGCCATACGTTATAACGTAATACTACATAACGCCATACGTTATAACGTAATACTACATAACGTTATACGTTATATCGTAATGCTACATAACGTTATACGTTATATCGTAATGCTACATAACGTTATACGTTATATCGTAATGCTACATAACGTTATACGTTATATCGTAATGCTGCATAACGTTATACGTTATATCGTAATGCTGCATAACGTTATACGTTATATCGTAATGCTGCATAACGTTATACGTTATATCGTAATGCTACATAACGTTATACGTTATATCGTAATGCTGCATAACGTTATATGTTATATCGTAATGCTGCATAACGCTATACGTTATATCGTAATGCTACATAACGTTATACGTTATATCGTAATGCTACATAACGTTATACGTTATATCGTATTTCTACATAACGTTATACGTTATATCGTAATGCTACATAACGTTATACGTTATATCGTAATGCTACATGACGTTATACGATATATCGTAATGCTACATAACGTTATACGTTATATAATAATGCTACATAACGTTATACGTTATATCGTAATGCTACATAACGTTATACGTTATATCGTAGTGCTACATAACGTTATACGTTATATCGTAATGCTACATAACATTATACGCTATAACGTATTACCATATAACGTTATACGTTATATCGTAATGCTACATATCGCCATACGTTAAAACGTAATACTACATAACGTTATACGTCATATTGTAATGCTACATAACGTTATACGTTTTAACGTGTTACCATATAACGTTATACGTTATATCGTAATGCTACATGACGTTATACGATATATCGTAATGCTACATAACGTTATACGTTATAACGTATTACCATATAACGTTATACGTTATATCGTAATGCTACATAACGCCATACGTTAAAACGTAATACTACATAACGTTATACGTCATATTGTAATGCTACGTAACGTTATACGTTTTAACGTGTTACCATATAACGTTATACGTTATATCGTAATGCTACATAACGTTATACGTTATATCGTAGTGCTACATAACGTTATACGTTATATCGTAATGCTACATAACGTTATACGTTATATCGTAATGCTACAGAACGTTATACGTTATATCGTAATGCTACAGAACGTTATACGTTATATCGTAGTGCTACATAACGTTATACGTTATATCGTAATGCTACATAACGTTATACGTTATAACGTATTACCATATATCGTTATTCGTTACATCGTAATGCTACATAACGTTATACGTTGTATCGTAATGCTACATAACGTTATACGTTATATCGTAATGCTACATAACGTTATACGTTATATCGTTATGCTACATAACGTTATACGTTATATCGAAATGCTACATAACGTTATACGTTATATCGTAATGCTACATAACGTTATACGTTATATCGTAATGCTACATAACGTTATACGTTATAACGTATTGCCATATAACGTTATACGTTATATCGTAATGCTACATAACGTTATACGTTATAACGTAATGCTACATAACGTTATACGTTATATCGTAATGTTACATAAAGTTATACGATAAAACGTATTAGCATATAACGTTATACGTTATATTGTAATGCCACATAACATTATACGTTATATCGTAATGCTACATAACGTTATACGTTATATCGTAATGCTACATAACGTTATACGTTATATCGTAATGCTACATAACGTTATACGTTGTATCGTAATGCTACATAACGTTATACGTTATATCGTAATGCTACATAACGTTATACGTTATATCGTTATGCTACATAACGTTATACGTTATAACGTAATACTATATAACGTTATACGTTATATCGTAATGCTACATAACGTTATACGTTATATCGTAATGCTACATAACGTTATACGTTATATCGTTATGCTACATAACGTTATACGTTATAACGTAATACTATATAACGTTATACGTTATATCGTAATGCTACATAACGTTATACGTTATATCGTAATGTTACATAACGTTATACGTTATATCGTAATGCTACATAACGTTATACGTTATATCGTAATGCTACATAACGTTATACGTTATATCGTATTTCTACATAACGTTATACGTTATATCGTAATGCTACATAACGTTATACGTTATATCGCAATGCTACATAACGTTATACGTTATAACGTATTACCATATATCGTTATTCGTTATATCGTAGTGCCACATAACGTTATACGTTATATCGTTATGCTACATAACGTTATACGTTATAACGTAATACTATATAACGTTATACGTTATATCGTAATGCTACATAACGTTATACGTTATATCGTAATGCTACATAACGTTATACGTTATATCGTAGTGCTACATAACGTTATACGTTATATCGTAATACTACATAACGTTATACGTCATATTGTAATGCTACATAACGTTATACGTTTTAACGTGTTACCATATAACGTTATACGTTATATCGTAATGCTACATAACGTTATACGTTATATCGCAATGATACATAACGTTATACGTTATAACGTATCACCATATATCGTTATTCGTTATATCATAGTGCCACATAACGTTATACGTTATATCGTAGTGCTACATAACGTTATACGTTATATCGTAATGCTACATAACGTTATACGTTATATCGTAGTGCTACATAACGTTATACGTTATATCGTAATGCTACATAGCGTTATACGTTATATCGTAATGCTACATAACGTTATACGTTATAACGTATTATCATATATCGTTATTCGTTACATCGTAATGCTACATAACGTTATACGTTGTATCGTAATGCTACATAGCGTTATACGTTATATCGTAATGCTACATAACGTTATACGTTATATCGTAATGCTACATAACGTTATACGTTATATCGTAGTGCTACATAACGTTATACGTTATATCGTAGTGCTACATAACGTTATACGTTATATCGTAATGCTACATAACGTTATACGTTATATCGTAATGCTACATAACGTTATACGTTATAACGTATTACCATATATCGCTATTCGTTACATCGTAATGCTACATAACGTTATACGTTGTATCGTAATGCTACATAACGTTATACGTTATATCGTAATGCTACATAACGTTATACGTTATATCGTTATGCTACATAACGTTATACGTTATAACGTAATACTACATAACGTTATACGTTATATCGTAATGCTACATAACGTTATACGTTATATCGTATTTCTACATAACGTTATACGTTATATCGTAATGCTACATAACGTTATACGTTATATCGTAATGCTACATGACGTTATACGATATATCGTAATGCTACATAACGTTATACGTTATATAATAATGCTACATAACGTTATACGTTATATCGTAATGCTACATAACGTTATACGTTATATCGTAGTGCTACATAACGTTATACGTTATATCGTAATGCTACATAACATTATACGCTATAACGTATTACCATATAACGTTATACGTTATATCGTAATGCTACATAACGCCATACGTTAAAACGTAATACTACATAACGTTATACGTCATATTGTAATGCTACATAACGTTATACGTTTTAACGTGTTACCATATAACGTTATACGTTATATCGTAATGCTACATGACGTTATACGATATATCGTAATGCTACATAACGTTATACGTTATAACGTATTACCATATAACGTTATACGTTATATCGTAATGCTACATAACGCCATACGTTAAAACGTAATACTACATAACGTTATACGTCATATTGTAATGCTACGTAACGTTATACGTTTTAACGTGTTACCATATAACGTTATACGTTATATCGTAATGCTACATAACGTTATACGTTATATCGTAGTGCTACATAACGTTATACGTTATATCGTAATGCTACATAACGTTATACATTATATCGTAATGCTACAGAACGTTATACGTTATATCGTAATGCTACATAACGTTATACGTTATATCGTAGTGCTACATAACGTTATACGTTATATCGTAATGCTACATAACGTTATACGTTATATCGTAATGCTACATAACGTTATACGTTATAACGTATTACCATATATCGTTATTCGTTACATCGTAATGCTACATAACGTTATACGTTGTATCGTAATGCTACATAACGTTATACGTTATATCGTAATGCTACATAACGTTATACGTTATATCGTTATGCTACATAACGTTATACGTTATATCGAAATGCTACATAACGTTATACGTTATATCGTAATGCTACATAACGTTATACGTTATATCGTAATGCTACATAACGTTATACGTTATAACGTATTGCCATATAACGTTATACGTTATATCGTAATGCTACATAACGTTATACGTTATAACGTAATGCTACATAACGTTATACGTTATATCGTAATGTTACATAACGTTATACGATAAAACGTATTAGCATATAACGTTATACGTTATATTGTAATGCCACATAACATTATACGTTATATCGTAATGCTACATAACGTTATACGTTATATCGTAATGCTACATAACGTTATACGTTATATCGTAATGCTACATAACGTTATACGTTGTATCGTAATGCTACATAACGTTATACGTTATATCGTAATGCTACATAACGTTATACGTTATATCGTTATGCTACATAACGTTATACGTTATAACGTAATACTATATAACGTTATACGTTATATCGTAATGCTACATAACGTTATACGTTATATCGTAATGCTACATAACGTTATACGTTATATCGTTATGCTACATAACGTTATACGTTATAACGTAATACTATATAACGTTATACGTTATATCGTAATGCTACATAACGTTATACGTTTAATCGTAATGTTACATAACGTTATACGTTATATCGTAATGCTACATAACGTTATACGTTATATCGTAATGCTACATAACGTTATACGTTATATCGTATTTCTACATAACGTTATACGTTATATCGTAATGCTACATAACGTTATACGTTATATCGCAATGCTACATAACGTTATACGTTATAACGTATTACCATATATCGTTATTCGTTATATCGTAGTGCCACATAACGTTATACGTTATATCGTTATGCTACATAACGTTATACGTTATAACGTAATACTATATAACGTTATCCGTTATATCGTAATGCTACATAACGTTATACGTTATATCGTAATGCTACATAACGTTATACGTTATATCGTAGTGCTACATAACGTTATACGTTATATCGTAATACTACATAACGTTATACGTCATATTGTAATGCTACATAACGTTATACGTTTTAACGTGTTACCATGTAACGTTATACGTTATATCGTAATGCTACATAACGTTATACGTTATATCGCAATGATACATAACGTTATACGTTATAACGTATCACCATATATCGTTATTCGTTATATCGTAATGCTACATAACGTTATACGTTATATCGTAATGCTACATAACGTTATACGTTATATCGTAGTGCTACATAACGTTATACGTTATATCGTAATGCTACATAACGTTATACGTTATATCGTAGTGCTACATAACGTTATACGTTATATCGTAATGCTACATAGCGTTATACGTTATATCGTAATGCTACATAACGTTATACGTTATAACGTATTATCATATATCGTTATTCGTTACATCGTAATGCTACATAACGTTATACGTTGTATCGTAATGCTACATAGCGTTATACGTTATATCGTAATGCTACATAACGTTATACGTTATATCGTAATGCTACATAATGTTATACGTTATATCGTAGTGCTACATAACGTTATACGTTATATCGTAGTGCTACATAACGTTATACGTTATATCGTAATGCTACATAACGTTATACGTTATATCGTAAGGCTACATAACGTTATACGTTATAACGTATTACCATATATCGCTATTCGTTACATCGTAATGCTACATAACGTTATACGTTGTATCGTAATGCTACATAACGTTATACGTTATATCGTAATGCTACATAACGTTATACGTTATAACGTAATACTATATAACGTTATACGTTATATCGTAATGCTACATAACGTTATACGTTATATCGTAATGCTACATAACGTTATACGTTATATCGTTATGCTACATAACGATATACGTTATAACGTAATACTATATAACGTTATACGTTATATCGTAATGCTACATAACGTTATACGTTATATCGTAATGTTACATAACGTTATACGTTATATCGTAATGCTACATAACGTTATACGTTATATCGTAATGCTACATAACGTTATACGTTACATCGTAATGCTACATTAAGTTATACGTTATAACGTAATGCTACATAACGTTATAAGTTATATCGTAACGCTACATAACGTTATACGTGATAACGTAATACTATATAACCTTATACGTCATATCGTAATGCTACATAACGTTATACGTTATATCGTAATGCTACATAACGTTATACGTTATATCGTAGTGCTACATAACGTTATACGTTATATCGTAATACTACATAACGTTATACGTCATATTGTAATGCTACATAACGTTATACGTTTTAACGTGTTACCATATAAGGTTATACGTTATATCGTAATGCTGCATAACGTTATACGTTATATCGCAATGATACATAACGTTATACGTTATAACGTATTACCATATATCGTTATTCGTTATATCGTAGTGCCACATAACGTTATACGTTATAACGTAATACTATATAACGTTATACGTTATATCGTAATGCTACATAACGTTATACGTTATATCGTAATGCTACATAACGTTATAAGTTATATCGTTATGCTACATAACGTTATACGTTATAACGTAATACTATATAACGTTATACGTTATATCGTAATGCTACATAACGTTATACGTTATATCGTAATGTTACATAACGTTATACGTTATATCGTAATGCTACATAACGTTATACGTTATATCGTAATGCTACATAACGTTATACGTTACATCGTAATGCTACATTACGTTATACGTTATAACGTAATGCTACATAACGTTATAAGTTATATCGTAACGCTACATAACGTTATACGTGATAACGTAATACTATATAACGTTATACGTCATATCGTAATGCTACATAACGTTATACGTTATATCGTAGTGCTACATAACGTTATACGATATATCGTAATGCTACATAACGTTATACGTTATATCGTAGTGCTACATAACGTTATACGTTATATCGTAATGCTACATAACGTTATACGTTATATCGTAATGCTACATGACGTTATACGTTATAACGTATTACCATATATCGCTATTCGTTACATCGTAATGCTACATAACGTTATACGTTGTATCGTAATGCTACATAACGTTATACGTTATATCGTAATGCTACATAACGTTATACGTTATATCGTTATGCTACATAACGTTATACGTTATAACGTAATACTATATAACGTTATACGTTATATCGTAATGCTACATAACGTTATACGTTATATCGTAATGTTACATAACGTTATACGTTATATCGTAATGCTACATAACGTTATACGTTATATCGTAATGCTACATAACGTTATACGTTATATCGTAATGCTACATAACATTATACGTTATATCGTATTTCTACATAACGTTATACGTTATATCGTAATGCTACATAACGTTATACGTTATATCGCAATGCTACATAACGTTATACGTTATAACGTATTACCATATATCGTTATTCGTTATATCGTAGCGCCACATAACGTTATACGTTATATCGTTATGCTACATAACGTTATACGTTATAACGTAATACTATATAACGTTATACGTTATATCGTAATGCTACATAACGTTATACGTTATATCGTAATGCTACATAACGTTATACGTTATATCGTAGTGCTACATAACGTTATACGTTATATCGTAATGCTACATAACGTTATACGTTATATCGTAGTGCTACATAACGTTATACGTTATAACGTATTACCATATAACGTTATACGTTATATCGTAATGCTACATAACGCCATACGTTAAAACGTAATACTACATAACGTTATACGTCATATTGTAATGCTACATAACGTTATACGTTTTAACGTGTTACCATATAACGTTATACGTTATATCGTAATGCTACATAACGTTATACGTTATATCGTAGTGCTACATAACGTTATACGTTATATCGTAATGCTACAGAACGTTATACGTTATATCGTAATGCTACATAACGTTATACGTTATATCGTAATGCTACATAACGTTATACGTTATATCGTAGTGCTACATAACGTTATACGTTATATCGTAATGCTACATAGCGTTATACGTTATATCGTAATGCTACATAACGTTATACGTTATAACGTATTACCATATATCGTTATTCGTTACATCGTAATGCTACATAACGTTATACGTTGTATCGTAATGCTACATAGCGTTATACGTTATATCGTAATGCTACATAACGTTATACGTTATATCGTAATGCTACATAACGTTATACGTTATATCGTAGTGCTACATAACGTTATACGTTATATCGTAGTGCTACATAACGTTATACGTTATATCGTAATGCTACATAACGTTATACGTTATATCGTAATGCTACATAACGTTATACGTTATAACGTATTACCATATATCGCTATTCGTTACATCGTAATGCTACATAACGTTATACGTTGTATCGTAATGCTACATAACGTTATACGTTATATCGTAATGCTACATAACGTTATACGTTATATCGTTATGCTACATAACGTTATACGTTATAACGTAATACTATATAACGTTATACGTTATATCGTAATGCTACATAACGTTATACGTTATATCGTAATGCTACATAACGTTATACGTTATATCGTTATGCTACATAACGTTATACGTTATAACGTAATACTATATAACGTTATACGTTATATCGTAATGCTACATAACGTTATACGTTATATCGTAATATTACATAACGTTATACGTTATATCGTAATGCTACATAACGTTATACGTTATATCGTAATGCTACATAACGTTATACGTTACATCGTAATGCTACATTACGTTATACGTTATAACGTAATGCTACATAACGTTATAAGTTATATCGTAACGCTACATAACGTTATACGTGATAACGTAATTCTATATAACGTTATACGTCATATCGTAATGCTACATAACGTTATACGTTATATCGTAGTGCTACATAACGTTATACGTTATATCGTAATGCTACATAACGTTATACGTTATATCGTAATGCTACATAACGTTATACGTTATATCGTAATGCTACATAACGTTATACGTTATAACGTATTACCATATATCGTTATTCGTTATATCGTAATGCTACATAACGTTATACGTTATATCGTTATGCTACATAACGTTATACGTTATAACGTAATACTATATAACGTAATACGTTATATCGTAATGCTACATAACGTTATACGTTATATCGTATTTCTAAATAACGTTATACGTTATATCGTAATGCTACATAACGTTATACGTTATATAGTAATGCTACATGACGTTATACGATATATCGTAATGCTACATAACGTTATACGTTATATAATAATGCTACATAACGTTATACGTTATATCGCAATGCTACATAACGTTATACGTTATATCGTAGTGCTACATAACGTTATACGTTATATCGTAATGCTACATAACGTTATACGTTATATCGTAATGCTACATAACGTTATACGTTATATCGTAATGCTACATAAGGCCATACGTTAAAACGTAATACTACATAACGTTATACGTCATATTGTAATGCTACATAACGTTATACGTTTTAACGTGTTACCATATAACGTTATACGTTATATCGTAATGCTACATAACGTTATACGTTATATCGCAATGCTACATAACGTTATACGTTATAACGTATTACCATATATCGTTATTCGTTATATCGTAGTGCCACAAAGCGTTATACGTTATATCGTTATGCTACATAACGTTATACGTTATAACGTAATACTATATAACGTTATACGTTATATCGTAATGCAACATAACGTTATACGTTATATCGTAATGCTACATAACGTTATACGTTATATCGTAGTGCTACATAACGTTATACGTTATATCGTAATGCTACATAACGTTATACGTTATATCGTAATGCTACATAACGTTGTACGTTATATCGTAATGCTGCATAACGATATACGTTATATCGTAATGCTGCATAACGTTATACGTTATATCGTAATGCTGCATAACGTTATACGTTATATCGTAATGGTGCATAACGTTATACGTTATATCGTAATGCTGCATAACGTTATACGTTATATCGTAATGCTGCATAACGTTATACGTTATAACGTAATGCTACATAACGTTATACGTTATATCGTAATGCTACATAACGTTATACGTTATATCGTAATGCTACATAACGTTATACGTTATATCGTAGTGCTACATAACGTTATACGTTATATCGTAATGCTACATAACGTTATACGTTATAACGTATTACCATATAACGTTATACGTTATATCGTAATGCTACATAACGCCATACGTTAAAACGTAATACTACATAACGTTATACGTCATGTTGTAATGCTACATAACGTTATACGTTTTAACGTGTTACCATATAACGTTATACGTTATATAGTAATGCTACATAACGTTATACGTTATATCGTAGTGCTACATAACGTTATACGTTATACCGTAATGCTACATAACGTTATACGTTATATCGTAATGCTACATAACGTTATACGTTATATCGTAATGCTACATAACGTTATACGTTATAACGTATTACCATATATCGTTATTCGTTACATCGTAATGCTACATAACGTTATACGTTGTATCGTAATGCTACATAACGTTATACGTTATATCGTAATGCTACATAACGTTATACGTTATATCGTTATGCTACATAACGTTATACGTTATATCGAAATGCTACATAACGTTATACGTTATATCGTAATGCTACATAACGTTATACGTTATATCGTAATGCTACATAACGTTATACGTTATAACGTATTGCCATATAACGTTATACGTTATATCGTAATGCTACATAACGTTATACGTTATATCGTAATGTTACATAACGTTATACGATAAAACGTATTAGCATATAACGTTATACGTTATATTGTAATGCCACATAACATTATACGTTATATCGTAATGCTACATAACGTTATACGTTATATCGTAATGCTACATAACGTTATACGTTATATCGTAATGCTACATAACGTTATACGTTGTATCGTAATGCTACATAACGTTATACGTTATATCGTAATGCTACATAACGTTATACGTTATATCGTTATGCTACATAACGTTATACGTTATAACGTAATACTATATAACGTTATACGTTATATCGTAATGCTACATAACGTTATACGTTATATCGTAATGCTACATAACGTTATACGTCATATTGTAATGCTACATAACGTTATACGTTTTAACGTGTTACCATATAACGTTATACGTTATATAGTAATGCTACATAACGTTATACGTTATATCGTAGTGCTACATAACGTTATACGTTATATCGTAATGCTACATAACGTTATACGTTATATCGTAATGCTACATAACGTTATACGTTATATCGTAATGCTACATAACGTTATACGTTATATCGTAGTGCTACATAACGTTATACGTTATATCGTAATGCTACATAACGTTATACGTTATATCGTAATGCTACATAACGTTATACGTTATAACGTATTACCATATATCGTTATTCGTTACATCGTAATGCTACATAACGTTATACGTTGTATCGTAATGCTACATAACGTTATACGTTATATCGTAATGCTACATAACGTTATACGTTATATCGTAGTGCTACATAACGTTATACGTTATATCGTAATGCTACATAGCGTTATACGTTATATCGTAATGCTACATAACGTTATACGTTATAACGTATTATCATATATCGTTATTCGTTACATCGTAATGCTACATAACGTTATACGTTGTATCGTAATGCTACATAGCGTTATACGTTATATCGTAATGCTACATAACGTTATACGTTATATCGTAATGCTACATAATGTTATACGTTATATCGTAGTGCTACATAACGTTATACGTTATATCGTAGTGCTACATAACGTTATACGTTATATCGTAATGCTACATAACGTTATACGTTATATCGTAATGCTACATAACGTTATACGTTATAACGTATTACCATATATCGCTATTCGTTACATCGTAATGCTACATAACGTTATACGTTGTATCGTAATGCTACATAACGTTATACGTTATATCGTAATGCTACATAACGTTATACGTTATATCGTTATGCTACATAACGTTATACGTTATAACGTAATACTATATAACGTTATACGTTATATCGTAATGCTACATAACGTTATACGTTATATCGTAATGCTACATAACGTTATACGTTATATCGTTATGCTACATAACGATATACGTTATAACGTAATACTATATAACGTTATACGTTATATCGTAATGCTACATAACGTTATACGTTATATCGTAATGTTACATAACGTTATACGTTATATCGTAATGCTACATAACGTTATACGTTATATCGTAATGCTACATAACGTTATACGTTACATCGTAATGCTACATTAAGTTATACGTTATAACGTAATGCTACATAACGTTATAAGTTATATCGTAACGCTACATAACGTTATACGTGATAACGTAATACTATATAACGTTATACGTCATATCGTAATGCTACATAACGTTATACGTTATATCGTAATGCTACATAACGTTATACGTTATATCGTAGTGCTACATAACGTTATACGTTATATCGTAATACTACATAACGTTATACGTCATATTGTAATGCTACATAACGTTATACGTTTTAACGTGTTACCATATAACGTTATACGTTATATCGTAATGCTACATAACGTTATACGTTATATCGCAATGATACATAACGTTATACGTTATAACGTATTACCATATATCGTTATTCGTTATATCGTAGTGCCACATAACGTTATACGTTATATCGTAGTGCTACATAACGTTATACGTTATAACGTATTACCATATAACGTTATACGTTATATCGTAATGCTACATAACGCCATACGTTAAAACGTAATACTACATAACGTTATACGTTATATCGTAATGCTACATAACGTTATACGTTATATCGTAATAGTACATAACGTTATACGTTATATCGTAATGCTACATAACGTTATACGTTATATCGTATTTCTACATAACGTTATACGTTATATCGTAATGCTACATAACGTTATACGTTATATCGTTATGCTACATAACGTTATACGTTACATCGTAATGCTACATTACGTTATACATTATATCGTAGTGCTACATAACGTTATACGTTATATCGTAATGCTACATAACGTTATACGTTATATCGTAATGCTACATGACGTTATACGTTATAACGTATTACCATATATCGCTATTCGTTACATCGTAATGCTACATAACGTTATACGTTGTATCGTAATGCTACATAACGTTATACGTTATATCGTAATGCTACATAACGTTATACGTTATATCGTTATGCTACATAACGTTATACGTTATATCGTAATGCTACATAACGTTATACGTTATATCGTAATGCTACATGACGTTATACGTTATAACGTATTACCATATATCGCTATTCGTTACATCGTAATGCTACATAACGTTATACGTTGTATCGTAATGCTACATAACGTTATACGTTATATCGTAATGCTACATAACGTTATACGTTATATCGTTATGCTACATAACGTTATACGTTATAACGTAATACTATATAACGTTATACGTTATATCGTAATGCTACATAACGTTATACGTTATATCGTAATGTTACATAACGTTATACGTTATATCGTAATGCTACATAACGTTATACGTTATATCGTAATGCTACATAACGTTATACGTTATATCGTAATGCTACATAACGTTATACGTTATATCGTATTTCTACATAACGTTATACGTTATATCGTAATGCTACATAACGTTATACGTTATATCGCAATGCTACATAACGTTATACGTTATAACGTATTACCATATATCGTTATTCGTTATATCGTAGTGCCACATAACGTTATACGTTATATCGTTATGCTACATAACGTTATACGTTATAACGTAATACTATATAACGTTATACGTTATATCGTAATGCTACATAACGTTATACGTTATATCGTAATGCTACATAACGTTATACGTTATATCGTAGTGCTACATAACGTTATACGTTATATCGTAATACTACATAACGTTATACGTCATATTGTAATGCTACATAACGTTATACGTTTTAACGTGTTACCATATAACGTTATACGTTATATCGTAATGCTACATAACGTTATACGTTATATCGCAATGATACATAACGTTATACGTTATAACGTATTACCATATATCGTTATTCGTTATATCGTAGTGCCACATAACGTTATACGTTATATCGTAGTGCTACATAACGTTATACGTTATAACGTATTACCATATAACGTTATACGTTATATCGTAATGCTACATAACGCCATACGTTAAAACGTAATACTACATAACGTTATACGTCATATTGTAATGCTACATAACGTTATACGTTTTAACGTGTTACCATATAACGTTATACGTTATATCGTAATGCTACATAACGTTATACGTTATATCGTAGTGCTACATAACGTTATACGTTATATCGTAATGCTACATAACGTTATACGTTATATCGTAGTGCTACATAACGTTATACGTTATATCGTAATGCTACATAGCGTTATACGTTATATCGTAATGCTACATAACGTTATACGTTATAACGTATTACCATATATCGTTATTCGTTACATCGTAATGCTACATAACGTTATACGTTGTATCGTAATGCTACATAGCGTTATACGTTATATCGTAATGCTACATAACGTTATACGTTATATCGTAATGCTACATAACGTTATACGTTATATCGTAGTGCTACATAACGTTATACGTTATATCGTAGTGCTACATAACGTTATACGTTATATCGTAATGCTACATAACGTTATACGTTATATCGTAATGCTACATAACGTTATACGTTATAACGTATTACCATATATCGCTATTCGTTACATCGTAATGCTACATAACGTTATACGTTGTATCGTAATGCTACATAACGTTATACGTTATATCGTAATGCTACATAACGTTATACGTTATATCGTTATGCTACATAACGTTATACGTTATAACGTAATACTATATAACGTTATACGTTATATCGTAATGCTACATAACGTTATACGTTATATCGTAATGCTACATAACGTTATACGTTATATCGTTATGCTACATAACGTTATACGTTATAACGTAATACTATATAACGTTATACGTTATATCGTAATGCTACATAACGTTATACGTTATATCGTAATGTTACATAACGTTATACGTTATATCGTAATGCTACATAACGTTATACGTTATATCGTAATGCTACATAACGTTATTCGTTACATCGTAATGCTACATTACGTTATACGTTATAACGTAATGCTACATAACGTTATAAGTTATATCGTAACGCTACATAACGTTATACGTGATAACGTAATTCTATATAACGTTATACGTCATATCGTAATGCTACATAACGTTATACGTTATATCGTAGTGCTACATAACGTTATACGTTATATCGTAATGCTACATAACGTTATACGTTATATCGTAATGCTACATAACGTTATACGTTATATCGTAATGCTACATAACGTTATACGTTATAACGTATTACCATATATCGTTATTCGTTATATCGTAATGCTACATAACGTTATACGTTATATCGTTATGCTACATAACGTTATACGTTATAACGTAATACTATATAACGTAATACGTTATATCGTAATGCTACATAACGTTATACGTTATATCGTATTTCTACATAACGTTATACGTTATATCGTAATGCTACATAACGTTATACGTTATATCGTAATGCTACATGACGTTATACGATATATCGTAATGCTACATAACGTTATACGTTATATAATAATGCTACATAACGTTATACGTTATATCGCAATGCTACATAACGTTATACGTTATATCGTAGTGCTACATAACGTTATACGTTATATCGTAATGCTACATAACGTTATACGTTATAACGTATTACCATATAACGTTATACGTTATATCGTAATGCTACATAACGCCATACGTTAAAACGTAATACTACATAACGTTATACGTCATATTGTAATGCTACATAACGTTATACGTTTTAACGTGTTACCATATAACGTTATACGTTATATCGCAATGCTACATAACGTTATACGTTATATCGCAATGCTACATAACGTTATACGTTATAACGTATTACCATATATCGTTATTCGTTATATCGTAGTGCCACAAAGCGTTATACGTTATATCGTTATGCTACATAACGTTATACGTTATAACGTAATACTATATAACGTTATACGTTATATCGTAATGCAACATAACGTTATACGTGATATCGTAATGCTACATAACGTTATACGTTATATCGTAGTGCTACATAACGTTATACGTTATATCGTAATGCTACATAACGTTATACGTTATATCGTAATGCTACATAACGTTGTACGTTATATCGTAATGCTGCATAACGATATACGTTATATCGTAATGCTGCATAACCTTATACGTTATATCGTAATGCTGCATAACGTTATACGTTATATCGTAATGCTGCATAACGTTATACGTTATATCGTAATGCTGCATAACTTTATACGTTATATCGTAATGCTGCATAACGTTATACGTTATAACGTAATGCTACATAACGTTATACGTTATATCGTAATGCTACATAACGTTATACGTTATATCGTAATGCTTCATAACGTTATACGTTATATCGTAGTGCTACATAACGTTATACGTTATATCGTAATGCTACATAACGTTATACGTTATAACGTATTACCATATAACGTTATACGTTATATCGTAATGCTACATAACGCCATACGTTAAAACGTAATACTACATAACGTTATACGTCATATTGTAATGCTACATAACGTTATACGTTTTAACGTGTTACCATATAACGTTATACGTTATATAGTAATGCTACATAACGTTATACGTTATATCGTAGTGCTACATAACGTTATACGTTATACCGTAATGCTACATAACGTTATACGTTATATCGTAATGCTACATAACGTTATACGTTATATCGTAATGCTACATAACGTTATACGTTATAACGTATTACCATATATCGTTATTCGTTACATCGTAATGCTACATAACGTTATACGTTGTATCGTAATGCTACATAACGTTATACGTTATATCGTAATGCTACATAACGTTATACGTTATATCGTTATGCTACATAACGTTATACGTTATATCGAAATGCTACATAACGTTATACGTTATATCGTAATGCTACATAACGTTATACGTTATATCGTAATGCTACATAACGTTATACGTTATAACGTATTGCCATATAACGTTATACGTTATATCGTAATGCTACATAACGTTATACGTTATATCGTAATGTTACATAACGTTATACGATAAAACGTATTAGCATATAACGTTATACGTTATATTGTAATGCCACATAACATTATACGTTATATCGTAATGCTACATAACGTTATACGTTATATCGTAATGCTACATAACGTTATACGTTATATCGTAATGCTACATAACGTTATACGTTGTATCGTAATGCTACATAACGTTATACGTTATATCGTAATGCTACATAACGTTATACGTTATATCGTTATGCTACATAACGTTATACGTTATAACGTAATACTATATAACGTTATACGTTATATCGTAATGCTACATAACGTTATACGTTATATCGTAATGCTACATAACGTTATACGTCATATTGTAATGCTACATAACGTTATACGTTTTAACGTGTTACCATATAACGTTATACGTTATATAGTAATGCTACATAACGTTATACGTTATATCGTAGTGCTACATAACGTTATACGTTATATCGTAATGCTACATAACGTTATACGTTATATCGTAATGCTACATAACGTTATACGTTATATCGTAATGCTACATAACGTTATACGTTATATCGTAGTGCTACATAACGTTATACGTTATATCGTAATGCTACATAACGTTATACGTTATATCGTAATGCTACATAACGTTATACGTTATAACGTATTACCATATATCGTTATTCGTTACATCGTAATGCTACATAACGTTATACGTTGTATCGTAATGCTACATAACGTTATACGTTATATCGTAATGCTACATAACGTTATACGTTATATCGTTATGCTACATAACGTTATACGTTATATCGAAATGCTACATAACGTTATACGTTATATCGTAATGCTACATAACGTTATACGTTATATCGTAATGCTACATAACTTTATACGTTATAACGTATTGCCATATAACGTTATACGTTATATCGTAATGCTACATAACGTTATACGTTATAACGTAATACTACATAACGTTATACGTTATATCGTAATGTTACATAACGTTATACGATAAAACGTATTAGCATATAACGTTATACGTTATATTGTAATGCCACATAACATTATACGTTATATCGTAATGCTACATAACGTTATACGTTATATCGTAATGCTACATAACGTTATTTGTTATATCGTAATGCTACATAACGTTATACGTTGTATCGTAATGCTACATAACGTTATACGTTATATCGTAATGCTACATAACGTTATACGTTATAACGTAATACTATATAACATTATACGTTATATCGTAATGCTACATAACGTTATACGTTATATCGTAATGCTACATAACGTTATACGTTATATCGTTATGCTACATAACGTTATACGTTATAACGTAATACTATATAACGTTATACGTTATATCGTAATGCTACATAACGTTATACGTTATATCGTAATGTTACATAACGTTATACGTTATATCGTAATGCTACATAACGTTATACGTTATATCGTAGTGCTACATAACGTTATACGTTATATCGTAATGCTACATAACGTTATACGTTATATCGTAATGCTACATAACGTTGTACGTTATATCGTAATGCTGCATAACGATATACGTTATATCGTAATGCTGCATAACGTTATACGTTATATCGTAATGCTGCATAACGTTATACGTGATAACGTAATACTATATAACGTTATACGTCATATCGTAATGCTACATAACGTTATACGTTATATCGTATTTCTACATAACGTTATACGTTATATCGTAATGCTACATAACGTTATACGTTATATCGCAATGCTACATAACGTTATACGTTATAACGTATTACCATATATCGTTATTCGTTATATCGTAGTGCCACATAACGTTATACGTTATATCGTTATACTACATAACGTTATACGTTATAACGTAATACTATATAACGTTATACGTTATATCGTAATGCTACATAACGTTATACGTTATATCGTAATGCTACATAACGTTATACGTTATATCGTAGTGCTACATAACGTTATACGTTATATCGTAATACTACATAACGTTATACGTCATATTGTAATGCTACATAACGTTATACGTTTTAACGTGTTACCATATAACGTTATACGTTATATCGTAATGCTACATAATGTTATACGTTATATCGCAATGCTACATAACGTTATACGTTATAACGTATTACCATATAACGTTATACGTTATATCGTAATGCTACATAACGCCATACGTTAAAACGTAATACTACATAACGTTATACGTCATATTGTAATGCTACATAACGTTATACGTTTTAACGTGTTACCATATAACGTTATACGTTATATCGTAATGCTACATAACGTTATACGTTATATCGTAGTGCTACATAACGTTATACGTTATATCGTAATGCTACATAACGTTATACGTTATATCGTAATGCTACATAACGTTATACGTTATATCGTAATGCTACATAACGTTATACGTTATATCGTAGTGCTACATAACGTTATACGTTATATCGTAATGCTACATAGCGTTATACGTTATATCGTAATGCTACATAACGTTATACGTTATAACGTATTACCATATATCGTTATTCGTTACATCGTAATGCTACATAACGTTATACGTTGTATCGTAATGCTACATAACGTTATACGTTATATCGTAATGCTACATAACGTTATACGTTATATCGCAATGCTACATAACGTTATACGTTATAACGTATTACCATATATCGTTATTCGTTATATCGTAGTGCCACATAACGTTATACGTTATATCGTAGTGCTACATAACGTTATACGTTATATCGTAATGCTACATAACGTTATACGTTATAACGTATTACCATATAACGTTATACGTTATATCGTAATGCTACATAACGCCATACGTTGTATCGTAATGCTACATAACGTTATACGTTATATCGTAATGCTACATAACGTTATACGTTATATCGTTATGCTACATAACGTTATACGTTATATCGAAATGCTACATAACGTTATACGTTATATCGTAATGCTACATAACGTTATACGTTATATCGTAATGCTACATAACGTTATACGTTATAACGTATTGCCATATAACGTTATACGTTATATCGTAATGCTACATAACGTTATACGTTATAACGTAATACTACATAACGTTATACGTTATATCGTAATGTTACATAACGTTATACGATAAAACGTATTAGCATATAACGTTATACGTTATATTGTAATGCCACATAACATTATACGTTATATCGTAATGCTACATAACGTTATACGTTATATCGTAATGCTACATAACGTTATTTGTTATATCGTAATGCTACATAACGTTATACGTTGTATCGTAATGCTACATAACGTTATACGTTATATCGTAATGCTACATAACGTTATACGTTATATCGTAATGCTACATAACGTTATACGTTATATCGTAATGCTACATAACGTTATACGTTATATCGTTATGCTACATAACGTTATACGTTATAACGTAATACTATATAACGTTATACGTTATATCGTAATGCTACATAACGTTATACGTTATATCGTAATGTTACATAACGTTATACGTTATATCGTAATGCTACATAACGTTATACGTTATATCGTAATGCTACATAACGTTATACGTTACATCGTAATGCTACATTACGTTATACGTTATAACGTAATGCTACATAACGTTATAAGTTATATCGTAATGCTACATAACGTTATACGTTATATCGTAATGCTACATAACGTTATACGTTATAACGTATTACCATATAACGTTATACGTTATATCGTAATGCTACATAACGCCATACGTTAAAACGTAATACTACATAACGTTATACGTCATATTGTAATGCTACATAACGTTATACGTTTTAACGTGTTACCATATAACGTTATACGTTATATAGTAATGCTACATAACGTTATACGTTATATCGTAGTGCTACATAACGTTATACGTTATATCGTAATGCTACATAACGTTATACGTTATATCGTAATGCTACATAACGTTATACGTTATATCGTAATGCTACATAACGTTATACGTTATATCGTAATGCTACAGAACGTTATACGTTATATCGTTATGCTACATAACGTTATACGTTATAACGTAATACTATATAACGTTATACGTTACATCGTAATGCTACATTACGTTATACGTTATAACGTAATGCTACATAACGTTATAAGTTATATCGTAGTGCTACATAACGTTATACGTTATATCGTAATGCTACATAACGTTATACGTTATATCGTAATGCTACATAACGTTATACGTTATAACGTATTACCATATATCGTTATTCGTTACATCGTAATGCTACATAACGTTATACGTTGTATCGTAATGCTACATAACGTTATACGTTATATCGTAATGCTACATAACGTTATACGTTATATCGTTATGCTACATAACGTTATACGTTATATCGAAATGCTACATAACGTTATACGTTATATCGTAATGCTACATAACGTTATACGTTGTATCGTAATGCTACATAACGTTATACGTTATATCGTAATGCTACATAACGTTATACGTTATATCGTTATGCTACATAACGTTATACATTATAACGTAATACTATATAACGTTATACGTTATATCGTAATACTACATAACGTTATACGTTATATCGTAATGTTACATAACGTTATACGTTATATTGTAATGCCACATAACATTATACGTTATATCGCAATGCTACATAACGTTATACGTTATAACGTATTACCATATATCGTTATTCGTTATATCGTAGTGCCACATAACGTTATACGTTATATCGTTATGCTACATAACGTTATACGTTATAACGTAATAATATATAACGTTATACGTTATATCGTAATGCTACATAACGTTATATGTTATATCGTAATGCTACATAACGTTATACGTTATATCGTAGTGCTACATAACGTTATACGTTATATCGTAATGCTACATAACGTTATACGTTATATCGTAATGCTACATAACGTTGTACGTTATATCGTAATGCTACATAACGTTATACGTTATATCGTAATGCTACATAACGTTATACGTTACATCGTAATGCTACATAACGTTATACGATATAACGTAGTGCTACATAACGTTATACGTTATATCGTAATGCTACATAACGTTATACGTTATATCGCAATGCTACATAACGTTATACGTTATAACGTATTACCATATATCGTTATTCGTTATATCGTAGTGCCACATAACGTTATACGTTATATCGTTATGCTACATAACGTTATACGTTATAACGTAATACTATATAACGTTATACGTTATATCGTAATGCTACATAACGTTATACGTTATATCGTAATGCTACATAACGTTATACGTTATATCGTAGTGCTACATAACGTTATACGTTATATCGTAATGCTACATAACGTTATACGTTATATCGTAATGCTACATAACGTTGTACGTTATATCGTAATGCTACATAACGTTATACGTTATAACGTAATGCTACATAACGTTATTCGTTATATCGTAATGTTACATAACGTTATACGATAAAACGTATTAGCATATAACGTTATACGTTATATTGTAATGCCACATAACATTATACGATATATCGTAATGCTACATAACGTTATACGTTATATCGTGATGCTACATAACGTTATACGTTATATCGTAATGCTACATAACGTTATACGTTGTATCGTAATGCTACATAACGTTATACGTTATATCGTAATGCTACATAACGTTATACGTTATATCGTTATGCTACATAACGTTATACGTTATAACGTAATACTATATAACGTTATACGTTATATCGTAATGCTACATAACGTTATACGTTATATCGTAATGCTACATAACGCCATACGTTGTATCGTAATGCTACATAACGTTATACGTTATATCGTAATGCTACATAACGTTATACGTTATATCGTTATGCTACATAACGTTATACGTTATATCGAAATGCTACATAACGTTATACGTTATATCGTAATGCTACATAACGTTATACGTTATATCGTAATGCTACATAACGTTATACGTTATAACGTATTGCCATATAACGTTATACGTTATATCGTAATGCTACATAACGTTATACGTTATAACGTAATACTACATAACGTTATACGTTATATCGTAATGTTACATAACGTTATACGATAAAACGTATTAGCATATAACGTTATACGTTATATTGTAATGCCACATAACATTATACGTTATATCGTAATGCTACATAACGTTATACGTTATATCGTAATGCTACATAACGTTATTTGTTATATCGTAATGCTACATAACGTTATACGTTGTATCGTAATGCTACATAACGTTATACGTTATATCGTAATGCTACATAACGTTATACGTTATATCGTAATGCTACATAACGTTATACGTTATATCGTAATGCTACATAACGTTATACGTTATATCGTTATGCTACATAACGTTATACGTTATAACGTAATACTATATAACGTTATACGTTATATCGTAATGCTACATAACGTTATACGTTATATCGTAATGTTACATAACGTTATACGTTATATCGTAATGCTACATAACGTTATACTTTACATCGTAATGCTACATTACGTTATACGTTATAACGTAATGCTACATAACGTTATAAGTTATATCGTAATGCTACATAACGTTATACGTTATATCGTAATGCTACATAACGTTATACGTTATAACGTATTACCATATAACGTTATACGTTATATCGTAATGCTACATAACGCCATACGTTAAAACGTAATACTACATAACGTTATACGTCATATTGTAATGCTACATAACGTTATACGTTTTAACGTGTTACCATATAACGTTATACGTTATATAGTAATGCTACATAACGTTATACGTTATATCGTAGTGCTACATAACGTTATACGTTATATCGTAATGCTACATAACGTTATACGTTATATCGTAATGCTACATAACGTTATCCGTTATATCGTAATGCTACATAACGTTATACGTTATATCGTAATGCTACATAACGTTATACGTTATATCGTTATGCTACATAACGTTATACGTTATAACGTAATACTATATAACGTTATACGTTACATCGTAATGCTACATTACGTTATACGTTATAGCGTAATGCTACATAACGTTATAAGTTATATCGTAGTGCTACATAACGTTATACGTTATATCGTAATGCTACATAACGTTATACGTTATATCGTAATGCTACATAACGTTATACGTTATAACGTATTACCATATATCGTTATTCGTTACATCGTAATGCTACATAACGTTATACGTTGTATCGTAATGCTACATAACGTTATACGTTATATCGTAATGCTACATAACGTTATACGTTATATCGTTATGCTACATAACGTTATACGTTATATCGAAATGCTACATAACGTTATACGTTATATCGTAATGCTACATAACGTTATACGTTGTATCGTAATGCTACATAACGTTATACGTTATATCGTAATGCTACATAACGTTATACGTTATATCGTTATGCTACATAACGTTATTCATTATAACGTAATACTATATAACGTTATACGTTATATCGTAATACTACATAACGTTATACGTTATATCGTAATGTTACATAACGTTATACGTTATATTGTAATGCCACATAACATTATACGTTATATCGCAATGCTACATAACGTTATACGTTATAACGTATTACCATATATCGTTATTCGTTATATCGTAGTGCCACATAACGTTATACGTTATATCGTTATGCTACATAACGTTATACGTTATAACGTAATAATATATAACGTTATACGTTATATCGTAATGCTACATAACGTTATATGTTATATCGTAATGCTACATAACGTTATACGTTATATCGTAGTGCTACATAACGTTATACGTTATATCGTAATGCTACATAACGTTATACGTTATATCGTAATGCTACATAACGTTGTACGTTATATCGTAATGCTACATAACGTTATACGTTATATCGTAATGCTACATAACGTTATACGTTACATCGTAATGCTACATAACGTTATACGATATAACGTAGTGCTACATAACGTTATACGTTATATCGTAATGCTACATAACGTTATACGTTATATCGCAATGCTACATAACGTTATACGTTATAACGTATTACCATATATCGTTATTCGTTATATCGTAGTGCCACATAACGTTATACGTTATATCGTTATGCTACATAACGTTATACGTTATAACGTAATACTATATAACGTTATACGTTATATCGTAATGCTACATAACGTTATACGTTATATCGTAATGCTACATAACGTTATACGTTATATCGTAGTGCTACATAACGTTATACGTTATATCGTAATGCTACATAACGTTATACGTTATATCGTAATGCTACATAACGTTGTACGTTATATCGTAATGCTACATAACGTTATACGTTATAACGTAATGCTACATAACGTTATTCGTTATATCGTAATGTTACATAACGTTATACGATAAAACGTATTAGCATATAACGTTATACGTTATATTGTAATGCCACATAACATTATACGATATATCGTAATGCTACATAACGTTATACGTTATATCGTAATGCTACATAACGTTATACGTTATATCGTAATGCTACATAACGTTATACGTTGTATCGTAATGCTACATAACGTTATACGTTATATCGTAATGCTACATAACGTTATACGTTATATCGTTATGCTACATAACGTTATACGTTATAACGTAATACTATATAACGTTATACGTTATATCGTAATGCTACATAACGTTATACGTTATATCGTAATGCTACATAACGTTATACGTCATATTGTAATGCTACATAACGTTATACGTATTAACGTGTTACCATATAACGTTATACGTTATATAGTAATGCTACATAACGTTATACGTTATATCGTAGTGCTACATAACGTTATACGTTATATCGTAATGCTACATAACGTTATACGTTATATCGTAATGCTACATAACGTTATACGTTATATCGTAATGCTACATAACGTTATACGTTATATCGTAGTGCTACATAACGTTATACGTTATATCGTAATGCTACATAACGTTATACGTTATATCGTAATGCTACATAACGTTATACGTTATAACGTATTACCATATATCGTTATTCGTTACATCGTAATGCTACATAACGTTATACGTTGTATCGTAATGCTACATAACGTTATACGTTATATCGTAATGCTACATAACGTTATACGTTATATCGTTATGCTACATAACGTTATACGTTATATCGAAATGCTACATAACGTTATACGTTATATCGTAATGCTACATAACGTTATACGTTATATCGTAATGCTACATAACGTTATACGTTATAACGTATTGCCATATAACGTTATACGTTATATCGTAATGCTACATAACGTTATACGTTATAACGTAATACTACATAACGTTATACGTTATATCGTAATGTTACATAACGTTATACGATAAAACGTATTAGCATATAACGTTATACGTTATATTGTAATGCCACATAACGTTATACGTTATATCGTAATGCTACATAACGTTATACGTTATATCGTAATGCTACATAACGTTATACGTTATATCGTTATGCTACATAACGTTATACGTTATAACGTAATACTATATAACGTTATACGTTATATCATAATGCTACATAACGTTATACGTTATATCGTAATGTTACATAACGTTATACGTTCTATCGTAATGCTACATAACGTTATACGTTATATCGTAATGTTACATAACGTTATACGTTATATCGTAATGCTACATAACGTTATACGTTATATCGTAATGCTACATAACGTTATACGTTACATCGTAATGCTACATTACGTTATATGTTATAACGTAATGCTACATAACGTTATAAGTTATATCGTAATGCTACATAACGTTATACGTGATAACGTAATACTATATAACGTTATACGTCATATCGTAATGCTACATAACGTTATACGTTATATCGTATTTCTACATAACGTTATACGTTATATCGTAATGCTACATAACGTTATACGTTATATCGCAATGCTACATAACGTTATACGTTATAACGTATTACCATATATCGTTATTCGTTATATCGTAGTGCCACATAACGTTATACGTTATATCGTTATACTACATAACGTTATACGTTATAACGTAATACTATATAACGTTATACGTTATATCGTAATGCTACATAACGTTATACGTTATATCGTAATGCTACATAACGTTATACGTTATATCGTAGTGCTACATAACGTTATACGTTATATCGTAATACTACATAACGTTATACGTCATATTGTAATGCTACATAACGTTATACGTTTTAACGTGTTACCATATAACGTTATACGTTATATCGTAATGCTACATAACGTTATACGTTATATCGCAATGCTACATAACGTTATACGTTATAACGTATTACCATATATCGTTATTCGTTATAACGTAGTGCCACATAACGTTATACGTTATATCGTAGTGCTACATAACGTTATACGTTATAACGTATTACCATATAACGTTATACGTTATATCGTAATGCTACATAACGCCATAAGTTAAAACGTAATACTACATAACGTTATACGTCATATTGTAATGCTACATAACGTTATACGTTTTAACGTGTTACCATATAACGTTATACGTTATATCGTAATGCTACATAACGTTATACGTTATATCGTAGTGCTACATAACGTTATACGTTATATCGTAATGCTACATAACGTTATACGTTATATCGTAATGCTACATAACGTTATACGTTATATCGTAATGCTACATAACGTTATACGTTATATCGTAATGCTACATAACGTTATACGTTATATCGCAATGCTACATAACGTTATACGTTATAACGTATTACCATATATCGTTATTCGTTATATCGTAGTGCCACATAACGTTATACGTTATATCGTAGTGCTACATAACGTTATACGTCATATTGTAATGCTACATAACGTTATACGTTTTAACGTGTTACCATATAACGTTATACGTTATATAGTAATGCTACATAACGTTATACGTTATATCGTAGTGCTACATAACGTTATACGTTATATCGTAATGCTACATAACGTTATACGTTATATCGTAATGCTACATAACGTTATACGTTATATCGTAATGCTACATAACGTTATACGTTATATCGTAGTGCTACATAACGTTATACGTTATATCGTAATGCTACATAACGTTATACGTTATATCGTAATGCTACATAACGTTATACGTTATAACGTATTACCATATATCGTTATTCGTTACATCGTAATGCTACATAACGTTATACGTTGTATCGTAATGCTACATAACGTTATACGTTATATCGTAATGCTACATAACGTTATACGTTATATCGTTATGCTACATAACGTTATACGTTATATCGAAATGCTACATAACGTTATACGTTATATCGTAATGCTACATAACGTTATACGTTGTATCGTAATGCTACATAACGTTATACGTTATATCGTAATGCTACATAACGTTATACGTTATATCGTTATGCTACATAACGTTATACATTATAACGTAATACTATATAACGTTATACGTTATATCGTAATACTACATAACGTTATACGTTATATCGTAATGTTACATAACGTTATACGTTATATTGTAATGCCACATAACATTATACGTTATATCGCAATGCTACATAACGTTATACGTTATAACGTATTACCATATATCGTTATTCGTTATATCGTAGTGCCACATAACGTTATACGTTATATCGCTATGCTACATAACGTTATACGTTATAACGTAATACTATATAACGTTATACGTTATAACGTAATGCTACATAACGTTATAAGTTATATCGTAATGCTACATAACGTTATACGTTATATCGTAATGCTACATAACGTTATACGTTATAACGTATTACCATATAACGTTATACGTTATATCGTAATGCTACATAACGCCATACGTTAAAACGTAATACTACATAACGTTATACGTCATATTGTAATGCTACATAACGTTATACGTTTTAACGTGTTACCATATAACGTTATACGTTATATAGTAATGCTACATAACGTTATACGTTATATCGTAGTGCTACATAACGTTATACGTTATATCGTAATGCTACATAACGTTATACGTTATATCGTAATGCTACATAACGTTATACGTTATATCGTAATGCTACATAACGTTATACGTTATATCGTAGTGCTACATAACGTTATACGTTATATCGTAATGCTACATAACGTTATACGTTATATCGTAATGCTACATAACGTTATACGTTATAACGTATTACCATATATCGTTATTCGTTACATCGTAATGCTACATAACGTTATACGTTGTATCGTAATGCTACATAACGTTATACGTTATATCGTAATGCTACATAACGTTATACGTTATATCGTTATGCTACATAACGTTATACGTTATATCGCAATGCTACATAACGTTATACGTTATATCGTAATGCTACATAACGTTATACGTTATATCGTAATACTACATAACGTTATACGTTATATCGTAATGTTACATAACGTTATACGTTATATTGTAATGCCACATAACATTATACGGTATATCGCAATGCTACATAACGTTATACGTTGTATCGTAATGCTACATAACGTTATACGTTATATCGTAATGCTACATAACGTTATACGTTATATCGCAATGCTACATAACGTTATACGTTATATCGTAATGCTACATAACGTTATACGTTATATCGTAATGCTACATAACGTTATACGTTATATCGTAGTGCTACATAACGTTATACGTTATATCGTAATGCTACATAACGTTATACGTTATATCGTAATGCTACATAACGTTAAACGTTATATCGTTATGCTACATAACGTTATACGTTATATCGTAGTGCTACATAACGTTATACGTTATATCGTAATGCTACATAGCGTTATACGTTATATCGTAATGCTACATAACGTTATACGTTATAACGTATTACCATATATCGTTATTCGTTACATCGTAATGCTACATAACGTTATACGTTGTATCGTAATGCTACATAACGTTATACGTTATATCGTAATGCTACATAACGTTATACGTTATATCGCAATGCTACATAACGTTATACGTTATAACGTATTACCATATATCGTTATTCGTTATATCGTAGTGCCACATAACGTTATACGTTATATCGTAGTGCTACATAACGTTATACGTTATATCGTAATGCTACATAACGTTATACGTTATAACGTATTACCATATAACGTTATACGTTATATCGTAATGCTACATAACGCCATACGTTAAAACGTAATACTACATAACGTTATACGTCATATTGTAATGCTACATAACGTTATACGCTTTAACGTGTTACCATATAACGTTATACGTTATATCGTAATGCTACATAACGTTATACGTTATATCGTAGTGCTACATAACGTTATACGTTATATCGTAATGCTACATAACGTTATACGTTATATCGTAATGCTACATAACGTTATACGTTATATCGTAATGCTACATAACGTTATACGTTATATCGTAATGCTACATAACGTTATACGTTATAACGTATTACCATATATCGCTATTCGTTACATCGTAATGCTACATAACGTTATACCTTGTATCGTAATGCTACATAACGTTATACGTTATATCGTAATGCTACATAACGTTATACGTTATATCGTTATGCTACATAACGTTATACGTTATAACGTAATACTATATAACGTTATACGTTATATTGTAATGCTACATAACGTTATACGTTATATCGTAATGCTACATAACGTTATACGGTATATCGTTATGCTACATAACGTTATACGTTATAACGTAATACTATATAACGTTATACGTTATATCGTAATGCTACATAACGTTATACGTTATATCGTAATGTTACATAACGTTATACGTTATATCGTAATGCTACATAACGTTATACGTTATATCGTAATGCTACATAACGTTATACGTTACATCGTAATGCTACATTACGTTATACGTTATAACGTAATGCTAAATCTGATAGAGTGTGT